>JANFAE010000529.1:0-64748 GCA_024613145.1 Pisolithus marmoratus | reverse complement strand
AAACCTTCACATTGGACTCCTCTCGTTGTTCAGCAGAAGTTTGGACGAGACTTCACAGATTTGATGGATTGATCCAGGAGACGCGCCAGAAGCAGCCGTGAACCCGGGATCGCAAGGTCGGCACCGAAACCTAGTAGATACAACATACAAGTCAACTAAAGGATTCAGAATGGTATGGAAGGACCCACATCCACGTTTTACTTGGAGTGCGAGAATGTGGTGGGTGGTATCACCAAGAGAGGTGGTACGCTGCGTGGAAGATTGCGCTCCGTGATATAGCGCTATCTCTGCGCCTGGTAGTCGGGCAGCAAAACAGAGCATATCTTCGATCGCAACCACAAATCGGCTTACATTATCATTGATATTTCCGTCGCGGCCGAAGATCGCATGAATGCGTCCATTCCGAAGATCCAGGCTGTCATGCAACCAAGTTCAATAGGTGAACTTGGGGATTTTATGATCACCAGCGGGTATTTAGACCTTTTCTCAAGACTTATTCGGTATACCAACCCATTTCCAGGCTGAACTGTTCATCAGAAGAAGTCAGGAGGGCAGCAGAATTGGAAGCATTCAAGGAGAAACCCGAACCATTCTCAAGACCTTCGAAGTCCAGCGCCGGAAACCAGATCTCGACGGGATGCCTTCGTGGTTGAGCAAACATAGTACACCCGAACCGTTGAGAGTATCAGTGTCGCATTCCCATTGTCCTTTGATCAGAGTTTGGAGCTCCCAAAATCGTCCGACTATGACTTCTCTGCCGTCCGCGCCTTTTTATTTTCTGTGCGTCGAATCGAGTTCCATACTCAGAGAGGTGAAGCAGGTCAGATGACCACCAAGGAATTATCCTTCCAATTTGTAAACCGGTGATTATAGTTCATTTTCTGTGATGCGCACGGCGCTGAAGCACGTATTCAAGATTTAGGCAATGGATCTCGAAAGATTTCATTGTTGAGAACCACGCTATTCAGAATCGCCTGTGCTATCCCGACATGAAGATTCAGCTACGCTCCGATACCTCGCACTTCAAACGTTATATCTGGATCGCTGGGAATGTCAGCGGGTTCGTTTTGGACCTTGATTCGTCCATCTCAGATCACGTGTTCTCCTTGGTTGACGTATATCGTCACGGACGAGAGAGGATGGAACGCCTGGCCAATACTGGGATGGCTCCTCAGGCATCGGAGTCATCCGGCACCAGTCTCCCGACCGAGAGTTACTCCAATGCACTCCCGGCATTAAACATGTCCACTGCGCTTGTATTTGACAGTGGGCAAATTCGGATACGTAGTCCGACCCGGCAGTCATACCCAGTGTTTGGCAGTCATCACGATGGCAATGACTATCTCTCAACAAGGGATGTAGAGGTAATCAAGCTCCCAGTTTTGTCGGCATGGATCGAGTACCGAGCGTTAGCCGATGTCCCAGGCACATCTGGCTCTGTGCAAGCACCTATGCTAATCTTCAAAAGCAAGATCCACTCGAGCCAAAACACACTCCATCCTGATTTACTACCATTTGTTACCGAGGTGACTGATCAAATCCAAGCCCGGATACGGAAGAGCACCGGTCGACAGGATACGCGGGCGTCCTTTACTTCGGACCACCGAGGCTCCTCTCCTCGGCCTTCGCCTTCTTCGCTTCCAGGAGATTTTTCTTCAACTTCTAGCTTGCAGATAAACTTTTCACTGCGCATTGACAAGTCTACCCTGCAACTCACGTGCCAGCCAGACGTGAACGTTGTTGCGGCTCTCAGATGGGAAAGTGGCGGTTTTATTGTGAACCTTTCCCCGGGAGCACATAGGTTGAGTTTCACTGGATCCGTAGATGGCCTGACGGTGGGGCTTAAGCATGGCTTTCTTAGCGATGATTGCGTCAATCTCGCGGCTCGTAATCTTGTCTTCTCCTTAGCCTTCACTAAGATTGAGGATGTCGAAGGGAATCCGGAGAGTTCATTATCTCTCCTTGTCAACACAGACATTGCTGGAAGCGTACGCTTTTCCCGTCTGCAAGATATTCTGTGCTTCAAAGCAGTTTGGCTGGACCGTATTCCTTTGATCTCGGAGCAGAACCCCAATACAGGGGAACTGTACCCTGTTGTGCCGTCGACGCAGCCTCTCAGTTCAGTGGCTACACAGGACGTTACCACAGCTGTTGTGCTTTCAATCCGTAGGACCGAGGTTACTGTCGACCTTGGGCAATCAATCAGTCTCATTGTTCTTGATCTCAAGGAAGCCCTTATTCGTACACGTTTTTCCGAGAGCTGCTCTGAAGTTTCTCTATCTGTCGCAGACGTTGCCATCCTAGCTAGAGGGAACGTTTCGGGTCACGTTGTCGTCCCCAATTGCATCTTCCACACGGTCCGCAGGAGCGAGGACTCCTTGACACGGGAGTCACGTGCGGCGCGACTTCTGGAACTAACAATGACAAGCGGCGCCCTCAACGCGGAACTCCAGTCGGAACAACAACGTTTGCTGGTGTATAGGTCAGCTTTCACCATTAGTATGGTATTTTCTGTTGACAATGGGTTTAGAGCGGACCCAATCCAAGTAGATATCCGCGACGATTGGAGTCTTATCACTTCTGAGGTGGGAGATGGAGATCGACCTCTCCTTTTGGCCTTCACTGTTCATGGGAAAGAGATTACTGCATTGGCGACAGTTACAAGTCTCCCGAAATTGATGCTTTATGCAAACAGATTCAAAGCCAGCATTGCGTCTCAAAGACTAGCGGCGAGCCGAGAATCGGAGGCATTTCGTGCCACGCAGAGTCCCAAACCTAACAACCCGTTAACAGAAGTTGCCTCCGCTTTTTTCCAGTCTGCAAGAAACCGGCTCAAAGAAGCTGAAGTAGAGTTGTCCTATGTCATTCGCCAGCAAATGAGTTTCCGCCTTGAAACCATGAAGCTCATCTTCTTCCCACGAACAATGGCAGACGTGGAACTTGCATCATTTACTGGGCGGGATGTGCAAGCCAGCTTGCATCGCGCCATCGTAGATGGTCGGCCGTCACGCAGGGAAATTCACTTGTCGTTCACAGCACTTAACATCTCCAAATTCAGTCAGTTCCAGCCGTTCCTGCCACCTTCAGTTGCTGTTTCCGGTGATAGGTCATGGGTAGAGTCACTTTTCAGAAACCCCACGGAAGCGAACATCGTTGGCTTGCCTTCGATGAGGATGCTTATGATAACTGAGGAACCAAGTCCAGAACTGTCTAAGCGCCTTCTGTACGACTTTTACAGCACGTTCCAAGGGCGAGGCGACAAAAGGCCCGAGGATATCTACATAACCCTAAACGTCGCGCTGTACTCGTGGTTAACTGGGCTGCGGAAGAATCTTTCACGCGAGATGGCTCAGCTGCAGGCACAAGCAGGCACCGCTGCGAATAACATGTCGGCAGTACGAAAGAAAGCCATTTGGAATACACCCGAACCACATTCTCTTGATACAGTACAATCGGACGGAGATACGATGACGTCTCTGTTGATTCAACCTTCTAAGCTTCAACTCTCTTCGATATCTAGCCCAGAGCCTTCTCGCCCCACCAAGCAAGTCCCACAACCCCAGGAAGTAAATGTCGGCACTTCCTCCGCTACAATAGCTATTATCTACGAGCCACGCGAGAGGAGGATTCAAAAGCTGACTCTCCGGCAGCTAGGGGAGGCAACTCCAGACGTGATGCATCCTTTCTTCATGAAGAAGTCTGGCTTCAGTCTAGAGGATTCTCTGCCACAATACGTTCACGAATACGCAACGATACCACTGGAGAAGATTATGGAAGGATTATTGAATATCTATAGCAAGCAGTTACCGGCTGATTGGAAGGAGAGGGAGAGAAAGCTACTCTAAGAGTCCATGGAATTGTATGTAGCTACCAAAGGACATGCCAGTTCGATCATACTATACGCACCGGAATTAAGTATTTGTTCACGTTCAGCAGTACTTGTTCTCTTTTACCATTCTCACACTACCGTAGGACAAGACTCCTCTTGACCATCTGAGATAATGATTTGGTTGCCCCGGATATTAATTGTTGAAGGTGAAAGAACAAAGAGGGGTGACGTCCTAGCATGACATTGCGTTCCACAGTATCTGCGATAGGTTGAAATAGGACGTGGCAGCTATCTACCTCCCAACCCCTGCTCTACCTGCCCCCACATTGAAGACGCTTAGAAGTGCAAAGCATCCATAGAGTAATGCTACGGGGTACGCAACTAGTAAGCGCTGGTCAGACATGCGCAGCACGGCAACAAAGATTCCCGATGCAGCGTATGTGCACCATATAATTGAAAGAATGGAAAGCATATAGCCGAGAATACCGCTGTGTAGGTAGGTGGTTAGCACTCTTTGGATCAAGTCGGCAAACAGTGCGTACTCCAACGTTACCACAACACTGACAGCACCCACCCCAACCATGGGGAGCAGACAATATCCGAGTACAGACACGACACGGTACACGTCAATGCCTTTGTCAGACATGAGATTAAGGAGCGTGTATATTGAAATAGAACCGAGCAACCCAAAGCCATAGATATACCCGAATTGCTGCTTCCCAGACTACTTGTATGTGAGGACTGTCAGAGGAACCCATAGAGGTCGAGACTCACCAACAGGAGGAGCATGCCAAAGCAGAAGAAAAAGAGAAGGGGGCCGGCGAGGTCTGCATCATCCATTATACGTTCATCTACATGTTGTAGCGGATTCAGCACTGTCATTGATTTTGCTTGTATATGGGAGAAGTTGATGCCCAGTTCTGCAACATCCGTAGATGAACGCGGTGAGAATATCTGCCCGGGTTGCCTCGCACCTTCCAGTAATGGTGGTTCTCCTTCGAACCCTCCGGTACCAAATGCAGTCCACCATCCACCTGGTTGTTGAATACTGCCTCCATATGACGGAGTGACGCCGCCCGTGGTCACAGCGCCTTCCAAACTCGACCGGGAGCCGGGGTAAAACTGGCTTTGATATGACTCTGCCGCGTAAAACTGCAGCGGCACGTTGGCTTGTGAAGTCGACGCGCCGTATTGGTTTGCAGTGTCCTGCCACATCGTCGCTCTTTACAGAGGACAGTTCGTACAAAGTCACGGGGCAAATTAGGCCTTGTTCGGCATCTTCCGAAGTCCCCTTCTCCGTTCACCATGGTAAGTCGCACGCGAGTACAGGAATGCACTGCCGCTGATACTGTCCTTTACTCCCTCAGCCTCAGGTAGGTCTGATAGAGTGCTTAACCATGCGTACACGTGTCTAAGGGACTCGCTTACAGAATGAATATATCGAGGAGCATATCAAACGGCATGGTAGACGTTTAGATTACTATGAGCGAAAGTGCGTGTTGCTGATGCAGCACACAATGCGTATTCACTGAAGAACGTCGTACAGGCGGAAGAAGGAAGCTCGTGCGGTTCACAAATCCTCTGCAATTGCCCAAAAGACCTTTGGCTTGAAGGCGAAGATCCTTCACGCGAAGCGTCACCGAGAAAAAGTGCAGCTCAAGAAGACTCTCAAAGTCCACGACGAGCGCAATGTTAAGCAAGCTGATTCATCCTCCGTACCGGATGGTGCATTGCCCGCATACCTTCTTGATCGCGAGGGACAAAAAGATGCGAAGGCTCTGTCATCTGCGATCAAGCAGAAGCGGAAAGACAAGGCTGCCAAGTACTCTGTGCCATTGCCAAAAGTGCGGGGTATTGCGGAAGATGAGATGTTCAAAGTGGTGAAGACAGGGAAAAAGAAGAGTAAATCTTGGAAGCGCATGGTAACAAAAGCTACATTTGTCGGCGAAGGGTTCACACGAAAACCGGTGAAAATGGAACGATTCATTCGACCTATGGCGCTGCGATACAAAAAAGCAAATGTGACACATCGTACGTGATGTGTGATGTGGTCCTTACGCTCCATGCTTGACCGACTCTTCGTAGCTGATTTGAAAGCGACCTTCCAGCTGCAAATATTGGGTGTCAAGAAAAATCCCCAATCGCCGATGTACACCCAGCTGGGTGTCCTAACTAAAGGAACGGTGATAGAAGTTAACGTATCTGAGTTGGGAATGGTCACTACGGGTGGCAAGGTGGTGTTTGGGAAGTATGCCCAAATTACCAACAATCCAGAGAATGACGGTTGCGTGAACGCGGTACTCCGTGAGTTATCTACCTCTCATGCATCATCACAGAGTCGTCTGACAGCACACCTCAGTCGTATGAGCCTCATTTACCCTGCTCTTCCATGTATCTTACGTCCATCACAATATATCATGTAAGTGTAGTTGTCTCTCCTGGTAGTCTCTGAGGTACGGGGCGGAATCTCAGCCAGCCAATGGGAACCGTTGCATTTTTCTATGCAGATGTCACCTAGATCAGTTGTGTAATCATTTAATACCCTCACATTCCATGTCTTCAGAAACGAACGGCGAATTCGCTGTGCCCATCTCTATCCACAGGGATACAAATAACCCTCCCAGACCACCAGTGTGGTCCCTAGAATCTGCAAATTCCTGGGGTACCCCTACCTCTCCACGCAAAGTGCAATAGGCATGGCCGCCAAGGCGGCACATGTTGCAAGGACCTCAAGGATGACGATGAGCGCACACTACTTGATCCGGACATCGTTCGCGATGTGTAAGTTGACATGCTACTGGATCACCACCTCTCCTCAGCATTTATGTTAGCGTGATTGGTCTCTCTGACGGTCTCACTGTCCCCTTTGCCCTCACGGCCGGTCTTTCGTCCCTCGGAGAATCCAGACTTGTGGTTCTTGGCGGCATAGCAGAGCTCATCGCGGGTGCCATCTCCATGGGCATCGGTGGTTTCTTGGCATCGCAAGCTGACAGAGACCACTATCAATTCTTAAAACGACACATCTCTGCTCGGGTACAACGCAGCTGTGATGGTGAAATGGAGAGGGAAGTATACGCGATACTAGGACCGGTTGGCATCGACGAGCACACCGCACAGGCGGTAACCAAAAGTCTGAGAGCCGTCGAATGCGGAGGTAGCGAAGGTCCAGTAGACGAAGAACAACAGCTCAGGTGGAAAGATGAAGTCGGACTCACTGCGTTCCTACTCAGATTCGGTGAAGGACTCAGTACGTAGTGACACTCCGCTCTTCTCCAACATATTTGACCACTATCGTTTGAACAGAGGAAGTACCAACCAGAAGACTTTACCTTTCTGCCATGACACTTGGACTCGGTTATCTAATCGGCGGCATTATTCCCCTGATCCCGTACTTCTTCATCAGTCGTGCACACGTCGCTTTGCTCTACTCTTCCATTCTCACTGGGGTTGTCTTACTTATCTTCGGCGCTATTAAAGCCCGAGTTACTGGTGCTGGAAACGATACAGCTGGATATGTACGGGGTGCAGTAAGCACCTTAATGGTGGGCGGGGCGGCTGCTGCTGCTGCATACGGTGTGGTCGTGCTCTTCGAACGGGACCCATAATTGCAAGTTGCATCGGAACGTCACATGTGCAAGTGCATCTACAGCCCCTGCAAGACTATTGTCTTCGAATTTGAGGCAGGTCGTATTTAAAGGCAGGCGGTAAAGCCTATATGAACTTGGATACTCTCGGTGAAGTTCTAATTCTGATCCGCTGCAGTTGCGTTTAGTTAAAAATCTGCTTTGTATCGATATGTATACCACCACCACACCGTAGACCTTTGTTTGGCCCTGTTTGTTAGACTGTCTTGACCACACGATCATGAGCTCGACCGCCCCCAAGTCACATTCAGCGTCCCCTACGCCAGGCCAGACCGTGCGTCATGCAATCACGCCCCTTGATCACCAGCGTGTTCAACTCGAACGGCTTCTCAAAGATCCAAGCAAACCAGCTTACATTCCACCTCCTCCAAAGGAGAAAACCGTTCGTGCGCCAAGAGAAATGATGAAGAACGTGCAAGGATCGAGCGCAGGAGCCGGCAGCGGTGAATTTCACGTATATAAGGCTGGCCGTAGACGAGAATACGAACGACTGAGAATAATGGAGGAATCTGCAAGAAAGGTGTGATGATGTGTATGTTATAGCCCTCAATATCTTCTGACATGCGTTAATGTGTACAGGAGGCTGAGGACGCCGAGTTCGAAAGGAGGCGGAAAGAGGCTGAGGAGCATGCAGAAGCCAAGACTGCAAAGAATCGTGCTAGAAGACAGAAGAAGAAGGAACGAATGAAGGCTAAGCCGGCCGAAAAGAATCCGAACGGTGACGATGCAAGAGACAATACCACAGAAGCCCCTGTTAAAAAGCGCCGGATTATCAATGGGACGGAATTGGTGTTCAGGAAACCAGGGGAAGAGAGTGAGGAGGATGAGGAGCTCGTGGACGCTGGTCAACTTGTTGAAGCAGTCTCCACGAGCCCTGAAGCAACGTTGGAGACACGGTTAATATCATCAGAACAGAAAATCGTAATTCACGAGGATGATTGACACTATGTACATCATAAGACACTGTGGACTATGACGTATGTCATATTTGCTCAAGTCACCAGCGTCTCGCTGAGAGCAGAAGTGAAGTACTCCCATTCTTACAACATGTCATCGACGCGTCCACTTGTACAGGAAACCAATGAAGCACGCTCAGGATATGAGAGCGACATCTCCAGTAAGACGTCACTAGCCAGTGATGCTCTGGACGACGAACCCACTCGGCAAGGGCGAAGGAAGCGTCGACGCGGTGCCACTTCTACACAAGCCAAGTCAACCAAAGCAGCGTCAAAAGGGACAGCATCGACATCCTCGCGAGGGAAACGTCAAGGAGGTCACGGCTCTCCAGCAAAAAAGAAGTACAAAACGCAGGCTAAGAACGACGACGACGATGACGAGGTCATTGACGTTGATCTCAAAGATGGTCAAGAAATCGTAGGCAAGGTCGTCCAGGCTCCTCAAACGGGGTGGGGTGAGTGCCCTTCCAGGTCCGTTGCATACTTCCGCACTGAGTTTTGATCCTTGAAGGTTCCAAGGGTCAAATTTCACAGCACACCCTCGACTTTTTAGCGCAATTGCGAAACCCAAGTTGTAATGATCGCGGGTGGTAAGAACCTTACTAGTTTTCTCCTGTTCAGCAAGTCTTAATCCCTAAGCCAGGTTCAAGCTCCATGGTATGTTTCCCTGCTTCCGGGCCATCGAGAGTGTCTCATCCTAGCAGAGCCCGTGTACAGGCGATGTGAAAAGGAATTCAAGGATTTTATTGAAGCCTTCAGCGAAATGCTTGTCAGCGTTGACCCACAAATTCCCCCTCTGCCGCCAAAAGACGTGGTTCATAGAATCTATCGTGATGTGAGTCTCCAAGTGGTCGCGACGTCTATACGCTTACACTGCATGATGTAGATCCGCTTCAGCAACGACAAGACGCCGTACAAGACGGGACTATCTGCGAGCTTCTCAAGGAGTGGGAGGAAGGGGATCTTTGCATTCTGTCAGTCCTAGTCCTGGTTACCTACTACTCTCTTGCTTACTGTCGTCCACTCAGACCACATGTAAGTCCTCCCACGTTGGTTGTTTCTGATACTGCGCTGGAACTTGGTTGTATTTTAAAATCAGATTGAGTGCGTTATTCTCAGGTGCCTCCTACCATACAAAATACGCTGACTACTGTAAAGTCAAGCCGGGAGATGAGAGCATAATTGCTGCTGGGGCGTGGTGTCCCGGAAGAGATGAGCTCTTATCTATCAGGTTTGTTACAACGATCACCCTGTCGAGTACCTACATTCCCTTACCCGGCCATTAGGAACCACATACTGCACTCCCCGGATCGACTTCGTGAAATACTTTCTGACCCGGAGTTCGTGGCGAACTTTGGAAAACCACAACCTCACCCGGAAGGAAAGCGCCAAAGTGTATTTGGCCATGAGGATGAATTGAAAACTGCTCCAAAGGGTGTAGACAAGCACCATAAGTAAGAGCGGGCCTACTGCGTGCGGTTGAAGTTGACTCATGCCACAACAGGGATATAGATCTCTTGAAGTGCCGATCGCTAGCGGTCTCGCGGACGTAAGTCCCGTCGCGTCGACTATGATGTGTATGAGTGAATATAACTCGTTGCCAGCTTTACGGACGAACAAGTCTTGAACACGGATTTCATTGAACAGCTCAAGAACGTCGTGCGAGTACTGCGGCCGTTTGTCCACTGGTAAGTGGGACGCATAACCTGGCTGCATGTTCATGATGACATTTACTGTTCCTTCTGTGGTACAGTTTGAACGATATGATAACACTCCCCGTGGATGACGAATCAGACAGCAACGAGGAACAAATCGATTGAGATCATGTTATCTCCACTATTTTCCACCGACGCGCACCGAATGTTGGTTATCGGCATGGTGATAAGAGTCCTGAAGTTGATTGAAGCTCGAGTGTCTTTAGTTATTACCAGTCTTCTACGAGTGACATGTTACATATGGTTTGATCTAATCTGAGCCTTTTGCCGAGATCATGATGTTCCAACATCAACGCTTTTTAATAAGCTACCCTATCTTGCTTTGGACCCAGCAACATGAATCGAATGCCCGACGATCTGCAAGCAGACCCAGCCAGCAACGAGGTGTCTGCTGAAGATATTGAAGAAATCAACGCGCTGACTGAACTGGGCACCACATTGATCCAAGCCGTGCTAGAGAAAGAACCTCTTACAAATGTCCAGGACCTTATCGACGCAGGCGCTCCTTTGTGGTTTCAGGACAACGAAGGCATCTCGCCTCTGCATGCCGCTGCGTACGTTGGGAGCGAGCAGCTGGTAAAGATGTTCCTAGACGAAGGCGCGGTCTGGAATGCAGGCAGGTGGACATGGATCTGGTACATCGAACTCATTCACAGAACTGTTCCAGTGGACAACCTTGGAAACACCGCGGGTGATATTGCCCTATCCATGAATAATGAGGAATGCTACAGGCTTATCCGCGATGCGGGCATCCGCGCAGGTACGTGCTCCGTTTACATACGATCGGTATGTCACTGATCGAACTTGTCTCAGAATTATTGCTTGCAGTGTTGTCCTCACGCTCATCACTCGTGCGTTCCCCTTTGTCACTCGTGATCGACGGCAAGGACAATACTGCAGTTGGATCAAACGACGCCTTTCTTGCCTCGAGTCTACAGTATACCACTGATGCAAATGGTCAAGATATCTGTCTTCTCAGACTCAAGGATGGCACAGAGGTTGGTGTCATGATGGGTTGGGAGCGGGACATCAGTCAGTGACGGCATTGTATCTGAACCTAGCACAGAGCTGAACTTGGTAGCGCTCAGTGACCAAGACTGTGGACGAGTTGTGTTCTAATCACCCGAGGTTGAAGGAGGGACTTCGCGTTCTTAACGTAGGATTCGGCCTTGGAATTGTCAGTACAGACGGTCTCATATCATACATTTTCCTCATATTGGACTGACCCATGAACAGATCGACAGCTTGCTGCATGAACGATCCGAACCACCCTCCCTGCATGTCATAATAGAAGCTCACCCAGATGTACTGGCGCATATGCGAGAGCGAGGGTGGTATAGCAAGCCAGGGGTCAAAGTTATGGCAGGCAAGTGGCAGGACGTCATTCACAGCAAAGAATTCCGTGACCTCGGGAAGTTTGATGTTGTCTATACCGACACTTTCGCGGAAGGCTACCAGGGTGAGAATGGATGGCACGCATTTCGAAGTTGACTACATACCCCGGCGCAGAACTTCACAACTTCTTTAAGCTATTGCCCAGTATGATGGCAGGTCCGGAGGCGCGGTTTAGTTTCTTCAATGGCCTCGGAGCAACCAGTAAGTCTGTACGCAACTTGCACAGTGCTATTGACTGATTCGCTCCGTTAGATGCCCTTTTTTATGATGTTTATTCACGGGTGTCGGAGTGCCACTTGTCTAATATCGGAGCAGAGGTGCGTTGGAGCTCTGTCCAAGTCGACGGCGAGGAAGATCGATGGGGAGGAACAAGGGAATATTTCACTCAGCCCGTTTACCGGCTACCCATCGTTCAGTTGAAGCAGAAGGAAACATGAAGTCATTTAGCCTGGTTTTTCGGGGATACCTAGTGGCGACGGCTCACCGCACAGCATCCGGTAACCTAACTCCGTGTTGATTTCCAGAGTCTCTTCCAATCCTTTTCTCGTTCGGAATATGCATCAGTGGTTTGCTAAATCATCACTAGTGACCGTCTGTAGGATAGCTTTCTTTGAATTTTCGTTCCTGGCAATGTTGTATACATAGCGTTACAGGGTTTTGTAAGAGACACGACAATGTAATAAACACCTGCGTGAACGCGACTGTGACTAGGTGTCTTGAGAGATGACAATCTATAGTCTCTACATATTCGACAGGTACGTCGTCTAAGATTTCCCTTCCTACAGGATCCGTCATCTTCGCGCACAGACATTGTGCCTGTGTATATTATCATGACTGGCACCGTACGAAGCAGACGAGACCGGCCGTGGAGGGTGGACTCCTGAAAGCCGTTTCTCGTGCTGTTGCCCCACGACAGGTTGATGGTGGGACGATTGCTGCTCCTTCAACATTCAGTAGTCCAAGGAATACTCTCGTATCCACCACTGGCGCTGTCATCGCTGTTGGCGAGGACCCTTCAGCTCGCACAGTGCCATCAACAACGAGCGGTAGGCTCGGGTCCAACACACTCACGTTCGACGAAGAGGCGAAGCTCGTTTATGGCGTGATACTTTCACTACGCAATATGATCAAAAAACTTTCACGGAGGTGCGCGCCGTTCGCTGTCCTCAATACTAGGAGGCTAAATTCACCCCGATTTCCAAAACACACGCAATGTAGAGATGAACAATTCACAAGCTATCGCACATCGACATACAGGTTACATCTCTACGAAACACTGTCGGGATACAAATTTGTTATGTTAAGTGATCCATCTACCGACGGCCTGCGGTTCATCTTGCGGCAGATCTACAGTGGCCCGTTCGTGGACTACGTCGCTCGAAACCCCCTCGTTCCAATGGATTCGAGGGAACAGGGCATCGATAATGAGTATTTCCGAGCCAGCGTGGATCGCATGGTTCGCGGTTTATCTGTCTTTGCGTGATAAATCTGGATGTCTAAATGCTAGGTGGTATAGCTACATTACAGCATAATCAGGAAAATCAGTCTATATCCCCCACATTATGCTCTGCCCTGTGCCTCTGATTATGTAGTAGGTAGAGACGCCACAGAGTCCTGTTGCTCCAGTTGTTTTCTCAGTACGTTCATCAACGACATTTTCATCTCCGTTTCTTGTGTGCTCTCCCCCTTGTCACCATCGCTGTCCTCACCCTCCCCAGCCACAGCTTCGTCTAGTGCCAGCTTTGTTTCACCTAAGCGTAGCATGTCCTCCTCGATCGTACCCCGCGTGATCAACTTTACTACCTCGACATCACGCTTTTGGCCAATGCGGTAGGCACGATCCTGAGCCTGTCGGTCATTGTGGGGGTTGAAGTCTTGGTCAAACCTGCGAGATGTCAGCGACCCAAACCTGAGCTAGAGGCAATGACGATAACACACATGATGACCACGCTTGCAGCCGTCAGATTAATCCCCATTCCTCCCGCCTTGGTCGACAAGAGGAACACAGGCACGGATTCATCCTCAGTGAATTCGTCAACTAATGATTGCCGGACGTCTACGGCGGTTGAGCCTGTCAGTATCAGGTATTTGATATTTTTGAACTTCAAGATAGCTTGAAGGATGTCCAGGATTTGAGTGAACTAGTTACGGGTTTCAGAACAGATGATGTGATGTGCTGTACAAACAACCAACCTGAGAAAAGATCAGAATCTTGCGTTTTTGAGCAATATATCTTTCTAGCAGGTTCAGCAACACCGTGACCTTGCCAGAATTGATGTAGCACGTCTCGTCTTGAAGGAATTTACGAGTGGACTGACCAGGAGTCAGCGCAGAGGTTCTCACTTCGATAAGAACAGCTGCATACCTTATAACCTTGGCAAAAGAATTGCAGCTCGGCATCTGTCATGACCTCCATGTCTTCCTTAACATACTCGAATACAGCACCTCGTTTCCTGAAGTCGGGTTCCTTGAGTAAGACCTTCGTCATTGCAGTCAAGACTTGGTCCGTAAAGAGCTTTCTAAAGAGCATGGGGTGCGAGGCCGCCTTCCGCAGATCCATAAGTACGTTGGAACTGTTCTCGGCATATTTATCCTTCGGGCGAGCTCCTTTAGATTTTTTCGCAGGTTTCCCAGTTAAGTTCGGTGTTGAGGCACCTGACGTGCTCGGTGTCTTGGAATCTACTTCCAAAATGGTCTTTCTGGAACGCTGTAGCGCATCTAGGTAAATAGATCGCTGGAGATCCGTCATTTCACACCACTCCACTCGTTCAATCTTCAAAGGGAGATCATTAAGTACTTGGTCTTTCCGTCGTCGAAGGACAAAGGGTGTCATCATCTTCTTTGCTCTGGAT
This sequence comes from Pisolithus marmoratus, assembly GCA_024613145.1. NCBI lineage: Eukaryota > Fungi > Basidiomycota > Agaricomycetes > Boletales > Pisolithaceae > Pisolithus > Pisolithus marmoratus. The sequence goes on along the minus strand of JANFAE010000529.1, from coordinate 50,357 downwards.
ACGCGCTCTTGGGACAACAAGGTCACCTTGGCGTCTCCTTTGGTCTTGAATATGGCACGTAGAGAATCCATGGCGTCGCCGAGCAGATTGGGTAAGATGAAATTAAGAAGTGACTGACAAGGATCAAGGATTGTTACCGAAGAAATGTTAGGCATGCTACCTACCACAAGCTCCTGCAAGTTATTCTGCAGTGGGGTACCAGTGAGCAGGAGGACGCCACCTAGCTTCGAACTTGAGCAGTGCCTGGTACCGCTTGCGACTGGAAGTTCTTCAGAACGTGTCCCTCATCGAAAACAATGCTCTGAGCAGGCCAAAACTCAAGTAAGGTTATGACTGGTAAGTGTGGGAGAACTTACGTCCCACTCTATCTTTCTAAAGAACTTGCGGTCTCGTTCATCACCTTGTGCAAGATTATAAGTGGTAATGAGAACCTCCCAGCCTGTACTATTCTTGCTACGTCGGCGCTGTGTCTCAAGAAGGGTTTGCCGAAGTGTTGGACGCTCTTCTTTTCCGGCATAATACGTCTGGATGGATATAGACGGTGCAAAACGTGCAAATTCTCTGCACCAGTTCTCCAGCGTGGAGGATCTGAGGTATGACGTGAGGAGACAGTAGAGCGGTAACCAAGCACTGGACATACGGTACAACGACAAGGTGAGGTCCGACATTCCCTTTCTCTTTCATATGAGCGAAAAAGCTAATTACCTGGATGGTTTTACCGAGGCCTAAACAATTCCTCAATACATCAGAACCAACAGGAAAAATACCACATACCCATCTCATCTGCAAGTATGCAACTGTACTCTCTCATGTAGAGCAGGTATAGCCAGTTGACGCCAAGTAACTGATACTCCTTTAGAATCACACCGTCTGGCAGCATTGCCGGCTGTGTTGAAATATATTGCTTCGAAGCATTACCCTTGACCACATCCAGCGAGCGTAAGCTCAATGAGCCATCCTCAACCTCACCGAGAACACAGTTTTCTTTGCTTTTGCCTTTCCTATCGTCATCTTCAGAACCCCACGAAGCAATCGCAGCACGCAAGCTCGCTCCGATGCGTTCGCACTTCTCAAGTACATTGTCCACAGTCCCATAGCCACTCAGCACCGTTTGACAATCCTCGAATATTCGAGGGCTAATACCGGCTGGTCCTGCCTTCTTTTTTCCCTGACCAAGTTTGACGATGAGGTCATCCACGGAGCGGAATGGTCGTAGTGACACAATTACGCCGGCTTGCTCTGGAGTGCAACCTGGAGTACAAGGTGAGACCGATACGTAAGTAGAGGGATGAGGGGCGCACCAGTCAACTCTTGAAGCGCATCCGAATCGGCTGTGTTGAAGTAGTCGAACGCGCTCCTCTCAGCAGGTGGTCGTTTCGAATAAGGACGGGTATCAGAATCTGACTCCTCTGAATCCGACATTAGCGCACTATTCAAGCGTCTCCGCCGCGGAGGCCTGACCAAGGGAGTAGATGGCGATATTGGAGAGGCTACAAAGGAAGTGGAGGCTATGGGGGTGACTGGAGTGATATCGAGGACGCCTCTATTGGCGTATATTGATGATTTTTTTGCTTTCTCCTTCATAGCGGCCCGGGATGCCTTGTTGGCTTCATCCACTTCTGCCACCCGACCGGTCTCATTGGGAATGTCGGAAACCGCTGCAGGATGGACTCTGTTGACGAACGGAAGGTGGAGGTTTCCACGATGGATCGTGTAACAGGTCGGTTGCCTTCTTAATGTCTCCTCCAGCTTGGTTCCATGCGGCTTGCACGAGCACGGGATCTCGTTCTGGATTCGAAATTCTGAATTTGGTGAATGCATCCTTGCTCTGTGTCACCTCCTTCTGCGCAGTAACCTCAGAGAAAACGGGACGCTGTCCTCGCACGATGCGCGACCTCCCTGGAGGGGGAGGCGTACCTAATGAATGTCGAATATCTGGCAACGAGTCATCCGACGACGTTGACTCTGCGTTCACCTTCCGTCTGTAGCCAGGCCTTTGTATCTCTGGGGATTCAGGCACGAGGACGTTTTGTTGCCCGGACGTGCGCTCACCAGGTACCTGGAGGTGGCCGCCACGGTTAATCCGCTTCCTGGGAGGACCGTCGTCCACAAACCCATCGACTTCCGATAATCTCCGGGTATCCCCTCCGTGATGACGCGTAAAAGACGCGTGAGAAGGGACGGGAAGGCCGCCGTTGAGGAAGCCGCTGGAGGAAGACAGGGGATCGAGAGCGGTTGACTGATTTGCGAGGTTTCTTGAGAAGTAGTGGCTAAGGCCCAGCGTCGAGGACGGCTCGTGCGTGCTTCTCTGTTGATTTAGATATGGCTGCTGGTTGTGGTTGTCTGCAGAGAGAGGGCTTGAGTTGGGGACGAGGACCGTTCCGGTGGTGGACGGTGTGGCAGGTGGGTGGTAGCGGAAGGTGGACGAAGCATCTCTTGACTGTGCCGGCAAAGAGTGCACTGGGACGGTGTTGAGCTCTGGCCGAAAAGTTCCAGCATCCAACGCATCCTGTCGCGCTGTTTTGCGGAACCTTAGTCCGTCTAGGGCAGCTTTCTAGTACAACGAAGATAACGGGCGCTAATGAGAAAAACTGACAAAAACGATGCGACCCATACGAAGACTGACTCTATTAGCCTCGACGTCACCGTCTGTAGCCATGGACGACGTCGCTGACAGGTATGTAAGGGATGTGGAGTCTGAGGGTGCAGAGGAGACGCAGCAGCAGGCTCAAAGGTAGTCGTAGCAGTAAGGAAGTCGGAGAGTCAATGCAATGTGGCACGAAAAATTTATATTTTACTTGTAGCTATACTGTACATGAGGTCATCGTGGACAAAAAGGTTGTACAACAAGGGACTGAAAGGTAGACAACCTTTTGAGTTACTGGGAGCAGGCTGGAATGAAGGCGCGATTTGATCACTTCGACAGAGAGCAGGGAGGTTCCCGGAACGTAGAACGTATCTCGAAGCCTGAAAAGAGCGGGGACGATTTCGCATTGGCGACCGGCAAAAGATGCAACGCGTCGAAATACACATCATAAATAATTGCCTAACCAGTAGGATGGAGGAAGGGCGGGCGAAACTTCCGCGCGACATCCCTCACCATAGGGAAAGTGTCACAGGATAGATAGATATGGGGAGCGATGACGGGCCATCCTTCGATAGCGTCGGGCACAGCAAGCCACCAGCCCTCGCGACTGGGTACGAGGCCCGGTAGACTGAACGTCTACAGATTGACGACGAACAGATCACGCCAGAAGAGCAGTCAAATACAAGTTCGGGCATTGACTATGACGTCCGTGGCAGAGGTTACTGGTCAGTCATCCAGTCTCGCAAGTCGTCAGACACCGGCGCACCTGTGCAACAGACAGCGACTGCATGATTCGTAGATGAAAAAGCCATTTCTGAGACAAGTGCCGTTTTAAACACTGCTTATCGGCGAATATCGCCAACTAATAGACGGAAGATTCCGGCGAGACCAGCAGCTGGGCTTGAACTGGCGAACCCACCAGATGGACACGTTTGACGGTCGTCATCTGAAGTCATGCAGAAAGAAAGAAAGAAAGAAAGAGAGAGAAAGAAAAAAAAAAACATCGTCTAGGGTATGTAACGATATGATGACAGTGGAAAAGCGAACATCGCAACGATCTCAAAGGTAGTCGATTCAGTAAAGACCTACCCAAGTGATGGAGATGGTGGTGGTTCAGAGTCAAGAGGCAAAAGCGGGCTCTGTTTAGACACCAAATTAAAAATCAAAAAAAAAAAAAGGCAGTTGCCGTGGCTCCCCCCCGCAGCCCTCTGCCAGCGTCAGACTCGAGCCCAGCGCCCCTTCCTCGTCGTACCATCATGCTTGGCTTATTCGACATGATCGTGCTCATAGCATCCCTCGCCATTTCTTTGGCCATCATGGTTCCACTTGCGGGTGCCATCGTTCGTTTCAGAGCCAATTACAATCCAAAGGGACTCCAACTTGACCCGGAGGGCGACGTACAACCCCACACCGGCCCAATCATCTCGTCCTTCTTCGTGATGCTCAAAAGAGTATATGACCTTGAAGTGCGTCTCTCTTCACCCAAGTCTTGTCACTCAGGTGCCCATCCTATCCACAGGGCTTGCCAGGCCTCTACAAGGGCCTCAGTGCGTGCACCTTTAGCTCAGGCTGATTGATATAACCTCACCCTCGCATAGTGCCAACCCTGATATCCTCTCTCATTATCACCGGCTTTCTCATCGTATTCCTGGACGATAGCAGCCTCCGTCACCGTGCTTACACCGCCCCCTCTGCTGGCATACTCGGAACCTTGTTTTACAGTATCTTTGCCATGCTGCTTTCCCTGCCCCAGACCATCATCACAGACAGGTAAGCTCACCTATCATCCATATCTAACATATCTCACCCATTTTCACTTCCAGGGCTATCACAACGCCTCACAAGCTCCCATGGTTCAATGCCGCATATTCCTGCCGCATTCTACTTACTCCTTCGGAGCGCCGCCGCCCATGGATTATCTACCTTACTCCGGGCCTCCTCGCTACCCAGGTCGCACATATTTCTTACGTCGTTCTCATCCTGCGCACCGTCCGTCGCCTGATCCTCCCCGAGCTAGCAGTACAATCCGGATGGCGCGACGTATCCCTTCTGAGATTATCTTCCTTTTTCGTGCTGGCCGTCGCCAGCACCGCGGTACTTACACCGCTTGAAGTTATCTCGATAAGACTTGCGATACAAAGGAATTACGCTTCAGCAGAATACAACTCGGTCCCAGAAGAGGGCGGCGATGCCGAAGACGTCACAGAGTATGCAGGAGCCAACGAAGATGTCATTGGGTAGGTCCACTCGCCGAATGCGTCCATGCAAATAACTCATCTCGATGACCAGACTGAGATCAGAGCGAACACCATACACTGGCTTGATCGATTGTGGTAAAACGATAGTTGAGGAGGAAGGCTGGGCCGCGCTGTACCGAGCTTGGTGGTTGACTATGCTGGGATGTGTTTCTGGTGCATTCTCTTGAGCGAAATACGTTTCTGCTATGGCCCCTCTCTGTTCCATGTGTTTGTAATATCTACCTACGGATTAAACCAGACATACAGTTCTAACTCGACGTCGGCCCACAGCAATCAAGTGCGTGGTTGTGCGGCAGCTTGCTCCGAGTTGCTAGCAGCTGCGCTCGCCTGCCCGGAACTTGACCCTCTTGACATCAATGAATTCAGCAGAACTGCCAGGCCGCTCATCTGTGATGACTGTAATAGAGACACGTTGATGTCGAGACTCAACATCGTTCCATTGGACGTCGATCCCTTTAGGACTGCAGCTGGCTGTGGCTGATCCGGGGGTGGTAGCGAGCCGGCTGGAATAGGTACGATGCCCAGAGCATGCAAAGCAGCAAGAGACGTGACGGGTAGTTGGACTGGTATGGCCCCACCTGGCGACGCGTAACTAGATGCACCTGATGGCGTTGCTGTCGTTGAAGCAGTCGTCGTTCGGGCAGAAGGTGCGGAGTAGAATGTGGACGTCGTCGCGCCGGACGTACTAGTGGCGCTGTATGGCTGCGTATATGCGTATGCATACGATCGGTAGTACTGTGATGATGCGGATGCCTGAGGGTAATGGGTAGACCGGAATTTGGTCACCGTGGGCTGTGACGCCGCACGTCTTTCTCTCTGGATGGCATCCAATTCATTCCGCGCACTTCGTAGTTCGGAACTTACGGCCGCTGTTTCTGCTCTTTCAACCTCCAGTATGGCCTGTATCAGAGTGTACGCCTGCGAGTCTGGCGAAGTGCGCTGGAATTTGTGGTCAAGCCTCAGAGTAATATAGAAAGGACGTATCACATACCGTACCACCTTTCAATTGTGCTCGTCTGAAACGTTCTTGTAGCTTTCTGAGCCGTTTGTGACAACTCAGAGCAAAGCGAGTCTCTTGAACGCAGGCCGAAATGAACACGTATGGTGACTGCAGGCTGACGCCAAACCCACCTTTGATCTCCAGGCGGAAGTCGTCATATTTGGCCTTCTCCTTGCCCTTGCGTGGCCTTCCCCCCGTGACGAGACCCATGTCCTCTTGGGGCTGCTGAAATATATGGTAGGGGAGGAGTCGATTCACGACGTCCGCGTGGTCAGCAAAGGGAGAATCGATATCCGGGTGCAAGACAGCAGCATGGTCTGCTGCTAGACAAGCCGCAAAACTGGTTTCGTGTTGGACAGTCAAGCAAACAGTCTCGCAAAACCGCACACGACATACCCAGTGGCGGTCTGCTGCATGATCCGTCGCTCCTGCTCTGAGCGAGAGATGGCATTTACGGAGTAATCCTTGGGAGGGGCGGTGGATGGCCCTGCAGAGGACAAGTCCTGCGACGCGTCATTCGTTCGAGAGACCTGGGTGTGGACAGAAAACGACGACGAGGCTGGCAGCATTTTCTCCCCCCCCTCTTGACTTTTTGTCGTGGTCGTGACCCGTGACCCACAGCACAGCCACACACTCGCTTTAGGGCCAGTACGTCGTCATAGACATCATTACATAATCACCCCTATCGACCGTGTGTTATCCTTCCTCTTCTTCTTCTTCCTCGTCTTTGGTGTTCTCGACTTCCCATTCTGCATGGTTCGGATTGGAAGTGAGGAAGTCATCCGTGCTTCCCGTGTCCATCTCTTACCATATATTGTTGGGTTAGTTCTTTCTCTGGCAGGCCAGATGGTCACCCACCTTTATTCCTCCTCGCCTGCTCAAGCTCAGAGATAATGGTATCCTGCATGGCAACGACTTCTTCCGAAGACTGACATGTCCTGTATCTTTCCAGGTACGGTCTTTCCCACGAAAACAAGTCAGATGGCGATTCGTTTCTCGCACGCGGGGCGAATACCTGTTGATGTTCCAAAACGCTTCTCCCCACCCAAACTCTCCCATAAGCGTATTTGCATGTCCGTCGAATCCTGTGAGATAAAATGCCGCCGCCAGAGCTTCAACGCAATTCAGACGCCAAGGTCTACCGTAATTGGTCGGGTTTGCGGCCAGGAGATAGGGCACTATGTAATGAGAATGCAGTATAGTAGTCGGAGCCCCGCAATAGAACTAGTGCACACTCACACAACCGCTCGTTTGGGCTTGCGATTTTGGAAAATGGTACATCGTGGATCCTGGCCCACGAGCACTCGACAACCGCCAAGCCGTCTCTTGCGATGATATCGCGATCACCTGGACTCACGACGGTTATTGCCTTTGGTCTACCCATAGTCAAGCGAACGCGTCGCGCAATGAGTCCTCGTCACTATACTCACGAAACAACGACTCCCCGAAAGCGGGTCCCAATCTTGAGTTCCCTGATCAAACCAAGTCTCGCAAGTTTCTTCCCAGAGCACCGTCGCGGATCGCAGTGATCGAAATCCTGCACCACGCAGTATCAGCTGTACTCTTACACAATTCATCCACTTCAGCACGACGAACTGACCCACATCGCTACCGGGACGTCTATGCGACGGGCGGTGGACGAACCTTCACTCTCCTCCTGCTCTGCATGTTCGCGTATCCGGCCAGGTGTGTGTTGACGATCGTATCTTCGCTTTCCCCTCGAACGTATTGAAAGGTTTTTATTCTTGCCCATGGTGGGTGCATTCAGCTGGGAGCAATGACATATTTGGGAGTCAAGTACTTTCCATGGACATATTATACATACCAAGTCTATTATCGAGTTATGGTACAGTCTGCCTAATGGGAGACCAGCGATATTTGGTCATATTTGGTCGGCCACCCCCATATATAAACCAGCTAACCTGATTTTTTGCCTCTCACGGCCAATTTCTGCCCGGACAGTTTTCTATGCCTCTACTTTGTACCGGTTCTGGTGATGTGCCGATAAGGATGATACTACCGTCTCGTCTCTACGAAGCGGAAGGGCAGCTGAGAAGTGGAGGTCTGATTCGTGAAGGATCTGTCATGGTTTTGGTCTGCCCTACATTTCTTGGTCGACGAGTACCCATTCCATGGAAATATAATATTCCTTCTCCCCCCACCCTGCAAAGCCAGGTGGGAAAGGTAGAGCTGGTTACCAAAATGAATACCAAGTTGGAATCCAGGTCCAAGAATCTTTATCATTCATGGGCGACTAGCAGTGATTACAACTCTCGAGAACATCTAGAAAATTATACCCTCATCCGCGAGAAGCAAGGAACGTTTTAGCATCCTCCCAGTTCATGCGCTCTCGCTCTTTACCAAGTACTTCACCCTTTCGTATCTCTTCTGCATCTACCGCCTTCCAATCTTCGTATTGTGTGACGGTACCGTCCTTAATGGCCTGTACCACCTCCTTAGGTGGTTCTTCAGGATGGGGCTGTGGATTCAGTATCAGATCTGCCGGGTTTTCATTAGATAAATATTCGGACGTCGCCGTCGTTTGTACTCTCTCCGGTCCAGGTGTGATGTCAGACAGGATAGTATCCGCTACGGCATATGCATCCATCATGGTTGATGCGAGAACACCTTTGGCCCCGTTAGCCGCCCACCCAGAAGCGTATATGTTGGGAATGGCAGTGCCGTTAGCAGTAAGGACACGGCCCGCACGCGTACGGAGGTGGTTAACAGATGGGTCCAGGAAAGTAGCGGTGCGTTCAGCACGGAAACCAAGGGACGTGACAACCACAGAAGTGGATAGGGTCGATGTTTCACCAGTAAGCACAGCACGGCCGGTGACAGGATCTACACGTGTGTGCGCAAGTGTCAATTGGGACATATCAGCTGGAGACGTAGAGCTTGGTGAACTAAGACTCGTTGGTGATCGGTAAAACTCAAGCGACCACGATTTTGGCGTTGTCCCGGGGGCCTTTTGCGAACCCTTTTGCAAGAGTTCTAGCGTACGTCGCTGCTGACGCGTAAGCGTGGTCCCATCGGGTGGAACGAGAACGGAGCTGTCGATCGGTACCATGGACGCTTCAGGGAGATTCATCAGTTCACGGAGTTCTTTATTAGTAAAGGCAGCCTGAAGGGGTCCCCGTCTACCAATGATTGAAACATGCTTGATTGCAGACCGGGACAATACATCGAGAACTTGCTTCGGTAAGTCATACTTCTCTAGGACGGAAGGGTTGGTAAGCAGGATACGTGCAATGTCGAGTGATACGTTTCCATTCCCAATCAATGTAAGGTGGGTGAACTTGTCGAGGGCGGGAGGAGGGGGCTGAGAGGGGTGCCGAGTGTACCAATGAACAAAGGAAAGAGCCGGAATACAATGGCGCGACGGCGGTATAGCAGGGTGGAGTGTGGGCAGTGGACATCCAGTAGCAAAGAGAAGGTGGGTATAATTCGAGAAGAGCGAGGAAATGGGAATGGGGAGCGCACTGGGAATCGGAGGGAGCCCATTGCAGCCAACATTAACGTTCCCGAAGAAACGGAATCGTGGGTCAAGTGCGGTTGCATCAAACTTGTGCGTACAGTTCTGGAGCCTCGTCAGTGCTATCGATTACGACAAAAAAAAATCGCAACGAACTCGCCTTGACCTCAGGGTGATCCGGAGCAACACCATAGCGCACTAGACCATGTGGGGCCCACACACGATCGAACATGTGGACGCGGAGGGGCAGTGAACTCGGGTCACTGTTAGGGAGAAGCGAGAGTAAACGAGAAGCCACATAAAATGCGGACGGTCCTCCCCCAACGATCGCAAGTTTAACCGGGGGCATCTGCCCGGAATAATTGAAGATACCAGCCAGACACCGACCTAATTGTGGGGCTACGGACGAGACAGACCCAAGTGCAAGCGCGAATATGTGTGGTAACGATACGAGTTTTGTTTATTTGCTTAGTCTTTACTGCGAGTAAATAATTATGTAGTACGCTGTACATTCTTTTGAATGAAGATCTGAAGCTACTCACTGCGTAGAACAACGCGATGCAAGCAACGCTCAGTGCGAATGCACTCAAACGTACGATATGGAGGCTTCATAGGTCGTACAGCCTACTCACAATTCTACAGCGTTTGCCAGAGCCCTTAGCTGCTTGTCGAGATACGGCGATGATCTTGTTATTCATGCGGACGCAGAGTATCTGTCATTAAGCACAACTAACTCCTCACTGTCGGCCTACTGCCGATTCAAATACAGCAAAAGGTTCTTTTCCAGGTACAGAGTAGGAAATGGCGTAAACCGGGGCCAAGCCTCCTCGGGTACCGTTGTTGAGGAGGATACTAAGGGACAGATCCCCACCAAGGCATGTTTTGCCGTCTGGGCCACTTGCAGCGCATCAAATAGGATATTCGTAGACCTTTCTTTCAATTCTGAGGCACAGGACAATCGAAAAGACGGTGGAACGCTGTGAACTATTGATTATCGACGGCCCTACGCAGGATGGCCAGGGAGAGCCGAGCGAGGATCAGGATTCCCTGGAAAGCAGACTCATTGTTAGATTCTACTGCAAGCTCGGTATGTCGTAGCATGATTCGCTTTGAAATTCCCAGCTCAAACTACCCCTCTTATCCAGGTATCGTGAAGACACACAGACTTCCTCTCCTAATACCGAGCTCCCTCCTGTCGCCTGGTGTCCCAGATTCAGAAAACGAGTCACGTTTAATCATTGGGCCAAGAGCCATCAGAGATATCACGGAACATTTTCCAAATGGTCGCGGCACGAAAAGTGACCCTCAGCTCGTCTGGACTTTCGGGGACACAGATGTCGATGTCAAGAGTCTCGAGTCTTCTCTTGATTCCAAAGGTGAGGAAGAACGTATGAATCATACCGCGGGGATTTCATAAACGTAAATAGGAAGGATTCCGCTGGCTACTGAACTTACCATAAGTGCGGATGAATTTGATGTGTATGAGGTATCTTCCCCGCCGATCACCATTGCCTTCCACTTGCGGGAGTTTAACGTGAGTTGTCCCATAAGTGCTCTTCCTGCTTTGCATAGAGGATATCCGACGCTTGTAGGCCACTATAGCATATGGGGAGGCGATGAGTTCGCCGCTAGAGCTCCGATTTACGGATCCAGCAGCGCCGCTCTTCATTGGCGTCGAAGGTGATGAATCTGAGTGCTTGTTTGTCATCTCTACCTCCCAAATACAAGGCACTCTCACAGATGGACAGTGTACTAAAACTGCAAACCACGCCGCCAATGTTGGATCAAACAGTCGCAAACGTACACGCCCCGATGTTCTGATCGAAGATGGGCAAGCTGTTAATTATTCTGAATCCCGACCAGCGGATGGGGCTCATCGTATGGAGAAGGTGAAAAAACCTGCCAGAGCTGCCCTCAGGTCGGATGTCGCCCCTGCAGCTGGTAGTCGCAGCACTAGCACAACTTCACGGACAACCTCGAAGGTAGATGGTAATTCCGACACCATGCCGCCATCATTTATGACAGGTGGAAATGCCCTGACGCAACAAAACCCCTCTTTGAACGCATCTCAACCCATGTTTGATGTCAGCGGTGACTACGACTACGACAACATGGAGATGGATTTAGGAGTCAATGCTGACCCTCCAAGCCCCAACAGCTGGGACAGATTGCGCGAGCCGCTATTTTATCCCTCTTCTTCGCAAACTGCACTTCCGCTGGAGCCCAGTTCACGATGCCAAGCCCCACAGCATCAGCCTCGACACAACCCTCTCTCACAGATCGCCCAATCGAAGAAGCAGGATACGTGGCCCTTAGGACTCAGTGCTGAACGTGTGGAAGATGGGTCACGTGCTGTGTTCGAAGGAGGTAATGAAGTTGGCTCGGCTGGGTCAGCAGCTCGAGACAAACGAGTAGAGAGTGATGAAAGAGACAGTTTGGAATTGTTCGAGGATCATTTTGGCCCCACGCAGGAAGAGAATTGTGGGGTAGGAAAGGTACGTGCGGGATATTCACTCGGGGTTTATGAGGTAACATTTTGTCAGGTATTTCAACCACTCTTCGAGGATTGATCGGGCCGTTTTCACTTCTCGTGCGTCAATTCTCGAAATTCTTAAAAGGTGTACACAACAGGGACTGCATGGACAACGTTTTATATATGCTATTAAATGCACAAGTAAGCTGCTGGGGGGTGGGGTGGGGGACATTCTCGTGCCGTCGCAGAAAACGGACTGCTTTGTGACGAGTCTACAGAGTGCAGTCAGGTGAAATTTGGGGGGGGGGGGGGGTTTAACTGTCGTCGGATGAACACGATTAATCAAAATCCTCGGAACAGGAAGTCAGTTGGAGGTGACCCTGCTCGGGCCCTTCTTTCAACTTTCTCAGCCACACGAGGTTAAGGACTCTCCCTGTAAAAGCGACGGGACCGTGTACTTCTACTACACATTGATGTCACCGAGCAGTGAGGATAGGTACAAATATGACAGGGTGTACGTGGTGAATAGCGAGGACCAGGGCAGAGGGATCGAATCTGCCGCAACAAATGACTCCATCCCATTGTCTACTAAGAAAACTCACACTATTCGACATCTACGTTACAATGGTACTACATCTGAACGAGGAGCGCACACAACTTCACCATTTGATTCACGGTTGTGCAGCCTGCAAGCTCTAGCTTTAGAGTGTGAGAACTAGGTGCGAAACCCGCCGCGACAGTTCCATCAGCAAAAGTGGCCGCACCTAGCTAGACCTAGTAAGGCCTAGCAAGATGTACAAGGAGTGCTAGATATTGCAGCGCTTGCCCGGAAATACACTTTCTAGCAAGTGCTGCAATATCTTGCAAGCAACACGCCATTCTTGCTACATCTAAATAGGTATATTCGTCCAGCAAGGCCTTGCAACGGCTTGCAAGACCTTGTACATGTCACATACAGTGCTCGAACCTTGCGCTTTGCTAGCTTCCATTTTCCTTGCTAGATCACACCAGTCCCAATTTTACGCTGCACCACGATTTGTATTAATGCTTGCAATATACAACAATCACGGTTACAGAGCACAGACACACAAAAACTGGAAAATGTTTGAAAGCGTACGATGAGACTTCGTTACTCTTCTTCGTAGCCCGCTGGCACGGTTACTTCGTGAGCGAAATGCGAGACTAGGGGCATAGACACGCGACATGTGGAGGATGACTGGTGACCGGCGAGTCGATTTACTAGTGGTCGAGGCTAGGAAAATGGGTCCCGAATGGCCGGATGAGTGCGTGCATGCATTCGAAGTGCCTGATAAGACGAGTCAGTGCACAGATGGCGAGGTTACAGTGCGAAGAGAATAGTCCGAGGGCGTAAACCTAGAGACGTCACACATCTGCGTGCACGAGCCTGGCACTGCACCAGATATGTGTAATTTGTTCGTTATTGTTGACAAGCCAAAGTGGGCTGGACATACCTGAACACGATCGTGAGGCGACAATACCTGCGACAGATTCTATTAACCCTGAGAACACCCATCTGAATCGCAAACAAAATTGGATCGATTCACGACATACCTGATCCTCCTCGACTTCATACTGAATTCCGCAGTCCGCAGAATCCACGGATCAACCGAACTACTCAAATCCAGGATGCTACGACTGTGAGAGCAAGGTCAGGTCACATGCCAACACTCAGCAACATAGAAGAGACCTATCTAGAGTATGAATGGCCGTACGATCACTGCATGCATCCGAGATGATGCAAGCTGACCTGTATGACCCCGGCGGAGAACCGAAAATGGTCTTGCAGCGGACTTACTTGTTCATAATAGACTTGTCGCGTTGACAAGGTCGGGTTACTCATGCCGGTAGCGATGTGGACACAGGAAGTTAGAGATAAGTGTATATGCGCACAAACTGACTTAGCCAGACATGTATATCTCTGAATTCACCAGCTTTAACCTTTACCAGCTCGTACTTGCAACCGGAATCGACCTCGATCGAAGGTGGAGACATTTCGGATGGTGGGAGTTAGGAGAAAGACACGAAAGGGGGATAACTCGAAGTTGACACTGAGATTGAAATTCTCGGAAAGCGCCGGAAAGGCCAAATTTTTTCTAAGTCACTTCGCACTAGAAGCTTGTACTCTTGTACCAATAGATTCCGTATTGTGCAGTAGATGAACTAGGTCTTGCTAGGTCTTGCTAGACCCACCACTTTCTTGTTAGGCCTTGTAAGGTCTGGCATGGTGTGTGTTCAACTCTCATTCAATTCTGCTAGATCTAGCACGACCTTGCAATGACTAGCTAGGTGTTGCTAGAATCACCGGGTTCCTCCGAGGCTTACTAGGTCTAGCTAGGTTTGGCCACTTTTGCTGATGTCATACAGTCGCCTGGCACTATTAGCCTTACAGGGTAAATACTACTGGTGCTATAGTGAGTTGGTACGTCGGACGGCAAGGATCATCGGCACTCATATCGTGCAACTGACTTCTCCACCAGGTATGCTGCGCAGGTTCGGGGCACACGGCCGCCTGGCACTTCCACCGCGTCTACCATTTCATCACCCCAGAGATGGGTTCCACCTCCGCCAACGGTTACTGTCACGTCAGCACTCTTCTCAAGTTACCGGACTCCCTCCAGAGCGACACTTCGGAGTCAAACATGGACTGCCCTTTGCCGCAGTTCTGTTGGTTCTGGGTGGGACCGGGTGCGTGGCGTATGAACAATATCAGCCGTTCCGACATTCGTTGCTGGCTGTTGTCCGGTGCTCGAGAGTTGCTGGTGCGGTTTATCCTTGTTTCTTACAAGTGTGGTGCTTATCAGGTAAAAATACGATCTTCGCTCCGATACACAGCGGCCGCCGTTCTGGGAGTTATAGACTACAAACTCACTTTTGCACGAAATTACGCATCGGAAGCAGAAAAAGCGCAAGGATACTCGCAGTGTCATACCCGAAGTGCCAAGAGGGTGCTCAAGGCACTCTTGGCCAATGGAGGTGAGCAGGAGTTCGTCTCGTATGCAGTTGTCAGCGTTGAAGAGAATTTTCGCACTTTGCCCCTTGAAGGCGTTTTCATCAAATTAGGCCAGCACATGGCTTCGCTGTATGTCGTCTCTCTGTGCTAAATACGGTACTGACGACGTATGGCGCAAGGATTGTGTTACCTAAGGAATGGAGGGACACCATGCGACCGTTGCAGGACAAGTGTGATCCTACGTCGTACGAGGATGTCGAAGCGCTCTTCCTTTCGGACATGGGCCAACCAATAACCGAGTTGTTTGAGGATTTCGATGCTACACCCATTGGGGTCGCGAGTTTGGCGCAGGTGCACACAGGGAAACACAGAGAGTCAGGGAAAAAGGTTGCCGTGAAGGTTTGTCATACTTATAATTGAATTGTGCGGCGCGCCAGGGTTTCCCGCGGTGTTGACTTGACGTCGATTCTCAGTTGCAGCATCCCAATCTCGCGGAGTTTTGTGAGATCGATATGGAGATGGTTAGTGTTACTCTAAGTGAGTCACAATTTAGCGGAGGGATTTTTGCATGCCCTCATCATAGCCTCAGGTTGGGTTAAGCGTTGGTTTCCGGAGTTTGAATTCACGTGGTTGGGTGAAGAAATGCGAGAGAACCTTCCCAAAGAAATGGACTTCGTTAATGAAGCACAAAACGCTCGTCGTGCAGCTGCCAATTTTGCAAACGTCTCTACGTCACTGTACATTCCTGAGGTGATCTCGGCTACTAAACGGGTCCTAATCATGGAATATATCCAGGGAGCAAGGGTAGACGACTTGGTCTTCTTGGAAAAAGAAGGAATCGATGCAAACAGTGTGGCATTAGAGCTAGCGAGCATTTTTGGACGAATGGTATTTGTCGATGGCTGGTTTCATGCGGTGAGTTGATCATACAAGCTGACTGGTTGAGTGCTAAGGCGCATTGAAATAGGATCCACACCCTGGTAACCTCATCAGCGCAATGGAAGTGGTTCTTTCTCATGTCGATGTTTCCAGGAAATTTACTGATTCGACGGGCTGCGAGGGATTCTTGTTCGCCGTACAATTTTGAGATTGTTTTGCTGGACCACGGTTTGTATTTTGACATGGACGACCAACTTCGGATCAACTACAGCAAGTGGTGGCTCTCCCTAATTGCCAAGGCCTCGCCTAAGACACTTGAGGATCGGAGAAAGTATGCCGAGTTGGTTGGGAACATTACCTCCGATTTGGTAAGTCTATTGATGCTGTCTTGGGTTGTTAACCTGATAAGCTAGTAGTACCCGGTGTTTGAGGCAGCTATTACCGGTTAGGAATTCACTGAAGTAGCCAGCTAATTAGTCAGGCTGAATTCGATCGCCATAGGTCGTGTTGCACTCGAAGGTGCATGGCAGGATGAATCATACAGTGGAGGATTCGATCGAGCGTCGAGTATAATTGATGTGCCACCTTTTTCCGAAGCAGAAAGCCAGGCTATCCGAAATGCTGTCAGCAATGAGGGGATACTGCTATCTGTGCTCGACGTACTCAGAAGAATACCACGAAGGGTTGTGATGGTTTTGAAGTTGAATGATCTGACAAGGTTAGTGGTGATGCCGCATCGATTTTGACGTTATCCTAACCTGCGCCACTACTTAGGAGTTTGGACCATGCACTTGCCACGACACATTCGAGCGTGAGTATATACAACCACTGTTCGAAGTGCATGACCCGATGTACGTTATAGGCTCGCATATTCCTTGTTACTGCCAAGTACTGCGTGGCTGCGGTTTGGCAGGATGACTATCGGCGAATCCAACATGGCTTACAGATGTACGGATGGCTTGGTTCTGTGCGCTGCTTGGTTTCTTGCTGGTGGTGAGTTTTTCTTTTTTAAAAAAACAAAAAAAGGGTTCTCGGAAGAATTGTTTATGCGCGTCGGGACACAGGAGGTATGCGAAAGCCTACGCGACTCTGACAACTATGGAGGCCATCATGGATGTACGTGCATCACTGATCAGATTCTTAGCAATGTGGCATGCTTGCATATCAGCCAAGAGACTGCAATAGTGACAATTCATGTGAACGGGGGCCAGGTGGTGATTACTGTTATACAGCTACTTCTGCTTTGCAGTGATGAACGAGTCCAGCACAGCGATGCTATCCTTGAGTACATCCCACTATGTAGGAACCGAGTGAGCAAAATACAGTCGATGGAGTCTGATCAACAAACCTGTTCCGGCGAAAGTGAAATACCTTTTCTCCCGGGTTTCTCGTCGTCGTCTGGACCGAAGTATTCTCTGATGTCAACAAGTACTTTGCCTTCTCACAGTTAGGTTCTGAAAGTTTGAAGTGATAGGAAGTACCAACCTTTGAAAGTGCGAACTGTAGCTCGTTTTTTCTTTCCCAAATCCACGTAGTTTTCCCCTTCAGAATTCGTGAGGATTTTGATGTCTTTGTGTGACACGGTTCCTTCGATCGATGTCTGAATTATGAAACTAGGGGTAATGTCGCGGGTTCTCGGTTTCATTAGACACCACACCTCACTGACTTCCGAGGTATCAACCTTCGGCTTTTTCGCAGTCTTGGGTGGCTTCTGGGAGTATTCTGCAGGTTTCTTGGCAGTCTGGTGATCGACAGTGGTACTGTCGAATTTGTGAGACACAGGGTGGTACGCACCTTCGTGGCTTTGGGAGCGGTCATCTCTTCTGAGTCACTGGATGACCCATGACTTGGGTTCTGTTCTTCTTGTGTTTTCCTCTTTCCCATGCTGCTTTGCCTGCTGGCTGGACGCGCGCGAGCAGTGATGAGTACTTACTCGAGGGCGCGTCGCGTTGTATATAAAAAGGCGCGTCGTGGGAAGCTGACATAATCCGTGAGAATGGCTTGCTTGATATATACAAACCCTGACCTTTGGAGCTCAGCGTTGTGACTCTTGACTCTGACCAACAAAGGGATTGCATAACAACATCGACGAACGTACAACATAGTGCTTCCGCCTTGGCTGCGGTATCATGAAGATCTCGCAGAAATCTAGGAAGGCGGCTCAACCGGTACGGCCACTTTCCATCTTGTGGCCTTTGAATCGCTGATTCTATGCGTGCGCCGATAGCATCCTCAAGTAGCAGAGCTAATCGAAAAGATTGCGAACACGCCTGAAGGCGATATTCCAGACGTACTAGCGCAAATCGACTCGTGGAAATGGCCCCGATCTGACCTGAATGCTTGGGTCAAAGTCCTCGACAAATTTGATGCAATCCTAGGAGACGCCATACGTGATTACGACGTAGACAAGCTGCAATTAAACCCATTTTCTCCAGCCACAAAGCGGACCCTCTCTGAAATTTTGAGATTCGAGAGGCTGCTGTTGGAGAACTCCACCAATCGCAAAACCTTCAACTCCTATGATGTGCGTATGCCCTTTTCGAGTGTCACTCAACATGTCTCACTGGGTTTCTGGATCGCAATGTACACAGAGGCTAACGAACCTGATGTCCACATCCGATCTTGACGTTTTGACATTGGCGCTCAATCTCCTTCTGCGCCCTGCGCAACAATACTCGGCTCAACCTGCTGTATCCATTGTGCTAAGCATATCTACACCGCAGCTACTCTCGTTGTCCAAACGCTGGTCCAACGTGCATGAACATGGTATTAGCCTATTGGACCTTGCCAGTGCAGATGGTCTACCGAAAGTCAATGCTCTCCCTGGCGATGTTCGCGAGGTAAGCTTTGTGTATTACAAAACTGACAGCAGCACGAAGGAGGGGAAGCCAGAGAACGAAATTTCTGAACCGCCCGCAAGTGTTCGCAAGGCACAAACCCCCAGCTCTGGTCCAATAAACATACACATCGGCGAGGAAACGCTCTTGAACGTCGATGTTATGAATATCCTGGCAGACATACTGGAGTCCCACCCTTTGTCCAGCGATGACAAATTTGAACTTCTCTGTCGGATTCGGACCGCGAAGGCCCTCGTTACCGACAACCAAGCTGTTCGGGAGAAGCTCGTTATCATTCGACTTCTGTCAATTGCTATCTACTGCCACACTCATAGTGAAAGTCAAGCAACTTCTTCGCTGTTTCTGTATGAACCCGATTTGGCGACGCATATCGCGGAACTCTTGCAACTCGACCGCGGCGTTTCTCCACAAGTCCAGTCTGCGGCAATCGCAGCACTAGATTCTATCGCGAGATATCGCAGTCGCATCCAGGAGGTTTTAGCAGCCGTCAACGCTGGGGTTAATCACGGCATTTTAATGGCCCTCCTCCGCAAGACAACTCTTGAAGTTAGTGATCCAGAGTCGAAACTGGCCAACTCGTTCGTAGAAGCCTTACTGGCTTTCATTACATATGTCGCTCAACATGCGGGCGGGGGCAACATGGTCGTCGGTGCTGGCTTAATACCATTGCTTGTCCAGATTATCGAGAATCGCCTTGCACAGAGACTGCAGATGGTATCGAGAGCCATGCAATTGGTGGACAACGTAGTTTACGGATACTCCAATGCTTTTCAACTTTTTTCCAATGCGCGGGGTGTTTTCGCGCTTGTGGATAGAATTCAGGTTGGAGTTTAGATCATTCCATGCTTGCATGATTTAATCTCTCATTCTCCACAGCACGAGGTTGATTTCGATATCACGATGTATGGAAATGAGACTCGCTCGCGGGAAATTTTCGGGTCTTACGGTGAACTGCCTGTGGCCCGCGCTGCGGTCTTGAAGCATGCACTTCGATCCATACATCGGATGATGCAGTCTTCGGGTACTGCGGAGGGCCTTCGAGGGTTAATCGATTCATCATTGTTGCAGTCCGTCAAGAAGATTATGGAGTTCCGAGGTTTGTTTGGGCCCAGTGTGCTTCCGCTTGGTAGGTTCGGAGTCCCTAGGACTAGCACCTGGTGACTGATGTACCATAGCAATGAATATCATGGCGACGTTTGTGCACAACGAGCCAACGAGCCTTCCGACAATACAAGAGGCGGGTCTCCCGCAAGTTTTCTACCAGGCTATTGAGGCTGGGTTGGAGCCTTTTATTGAAGTGAGTGTCTAGATTGCTCCGATCATCCATGCCGTAATCACGTGTGACTTTACTTTAGGTCATTCAAGCCGTCCCGAACGCCATCGGTGCTCTGTGTCTAAACCAAACTGGCCAAGACCAGTTAGCGGCTCGTCCAAGTATCATTCCAGGCATTTTCTCCATTTTCACTTCGGAACGTCATTTGAAGGTTCTCCGCGATAAGGAGAATGCAGTTCTGATCGGTACTTCTATCGATGAACTTATTCGGCACCATCCTTCATTGAAAGCACCCGTGTTCGATGCTGTCAAGTCCACTTTGAGCAAGATAGAAGACGCGGGGAACGCATTTATCATCCCTGAAGATAAGAAAGAGTGGTACGAACTACTTACTGTGCAGCCCCCCGAAGAGAGTACGGAGGTGGTGATGGAGGGTGTCCAGTCGGAAACCCCTCCAGGCCATGTATCGCTTATGGAGGAAGATAATTTCGGACGGGATGCAGCACAGACGGATCATGACAACAATGTCGTCATGTACATCGATGTTATTTGCAGAGTAAGCGTGTCAATCCTTCATCTGGAGTCTGTCTCAGAATGCAGTAGTTCTTGGAGGGTCTTTTCCAACACCCTCAGCACTGCAAAGACTTTATTAACACTGCGGACGGTCTCGACCGTGTCGGTAGACTCACTGCCCTCCCTTGCCTACCTTATGATTATGCGAACAGCGTGGCATCCGATTCCCTGGTCCAAGTTATCCGAACGATGGCTGAGATTGGACCGAATGATACTTTGTCTTACCTATCAAAGCTAGTTGCTACTTCTCTTGATCAGACAGAGGAGTTCTGGAAGTCCCTTGCGCCTGAGTCCAGGTTAGCGTCCATGCTAAAGCTTAGCGGTAAGCTAGCAGTCAGATTTAATCCGGGGTCTTGTATTCATAATATGTGGGTAGGTGACCAAGCCCTTGAAATCAATCAGCGCTTCCGGAATTTGGTCGTACTTCATATACGTGTGACTCTCATGGCCGACGTTTTCTCTACAACTGGTTACGCACACGGACGTTCAGCCATTAGTTTGTTACAGACGTTAATGGCCGACCCACCGAGGGTAGTCACCGACTTGGGCTCCTTGCATCGTGCGTTTGTATGGGAGAACATCTTGTTCAAGGCCTACATCGCTTTGGAGGGTATTGAACTTGGTATCAGCGGAGGGGCATCGCCTCTTGATAGGTCTCCTAATCAGCCGCCTATCTCTCTCCCAGAAACCGGCCAGGGCGCTACCGTCACTAATGGGGTTCAGTCAGACTCTGCCTTAGGTGGCCTTTCTAGCTCTGCCAGACCAATAAAGGAGACTGCCAAAGATAAAAATGCGAAGGCCCTCAAACATCTCACTCATGGGTTCCCCAATGCGTTAGCTCCCTTCTTCCAAGGTGAGGCATCATGCCCATCCCCAGACTGTCACCTGACATACCGCCAGCCATTGTGAAGTTGTTTTACGCAAGACGTAACCCCGACATCGCACAAAAGAAACAGATATCGAGCGCAGCAGATGTCGTAGCGGGGATTATGATTGGTCACATGAAGCAAGAACTTACTAGTACGTCAAACGAAGTAGCATCAATTCTATGACTCTGACTGGGAAGCAGATGATACACTGCGATGCCTTGATTACTATAGCGTGATGTTGGGCATGTTGGCCTCACTTCTGGTGGACGGTAGGTTTCTTTTTACCCTTTGCCGTGTATTGTTATTCATTTTTTGCGCGTTAGAACGCACGACGCAGAGCACTCTTCACACTGTACTCTTACTTGCTTTCCAGCATATGAAGGGGCTAGAGGCAGTTTTCGAAATAATCCAGAAATTCGTCGAGTCCGTTGAACGCGTAACGGACGTTGTGGCCAGTGACCGTTCGGAGTTGATGGTCCAGGAATTAGTGCGTGCACATGGGGGTTTGAAAGTCGCATTGCATCTTCTGCGTCCTCTCATCTTATCCAAACCGTCAATCGAATCTGGGCAGACCATGGTGATGACCACTCGGGACAGAAGGGACATGGATCGTGGTCATTTCGAACCTCATCACTTCCTTGTTACCCATCGCCTTGCAGTGGTCCCCATTGTTCGTAAAATTTGGGAGTCCGCATGGCTGCGTACAGCCCCGCTCACACTAGTCAAGTCTGTCATCCACCTTGTCCTTGAACTGACATCTGGGGATAATGAGGAATTGAGGGCTGATACCACTAGTGAAAGCATTCCTGGATCAGGTATCGGCATTGGTGCCGGGTTCCATATACGGACTATTGGACCAGATGAGAACAGTATCCGTCAGTTAACCGACATGGGTTTTCAGCGCTCAGCAGTTGAACGGGCGCTCGCTCGTACCCGTAACAACGTCAACGCTGCCACAGAATTACTCCTTTCGCATCAGTTCTTGTCCCCTGAGCCAGAACCGCAGTATGCCGAGGCAGCGACATCTACCGATACCGGCCGCCATTCTCCGACAGATGGGGGCGAGAGCGACGGTTCCGCGATGCACGACAACGGAGTTGACGCAGATGAACCCCCATCTCAAGAACAATCGGTCATTACTCCGGAAGCTACGAAGAGCTTTGAGGAGCTTCGTCGAGAATTGGATACTGCTCGGGAACCTCTCAGGACCGAGCTCACGAGCCGGGCACTAGTTCTGGTTGATGAGCATCCTTCTTTGATATTTGATGTTTCCAAGGTTTTTGTGCACCCGTCCGCGGACCTTCGCGAACTTTCAGTACGTTCGTTGATCGGAGACATCAAGGCATACTCTCCTGGTGCATACGATATTCGGGAAGAACCGCTTGCTACAAGGTGCAGGTTGTTGGCGTTGGCCCTCTCCGAATGTCAATCCTTGGAACCTGCTTTAGGGCAAGGTTTGATGGATAGTTTGCTCGCTCTACTTCTCTCGAATTCTTCCTCCATCGAGCCTGCACATAACCCCCCAAAGTGGCTCGCTTCCCTCCTCCTAGTCACGGAAGCTTTACTCGACATCGGCGACCAGCCCCTATCTATTAACCTTCCGAAAGAAGGCGATCCGATAGAATTGCGGGAGCTGAAAGCTGGGCCCACTTACACCGAAGCACGCACGCTTCTTCTTGGCTTCTCGTTCAGGTTGGTTAGCCTGCCCAGCTTACCACGTGATGAGTTCTTGGCGACCTTGCGTTTACTGGTCGTGCTTACTCGAGATCATTCGATCGCCTGCGAATTTACAAGGCGGGATGGCCTTCCATTGATTTTTAAGCATCTCCAAGTTCACGCAGGACCCAGCAGTTATTCCTACATCGCCATCATCTTACGTCACGTTGCAGAAGATCCCAACTCCCTTCGCAACCTCATGCGGCAGGAGATCAAGCGCTTTTTCTCCCAACCCCGCACGCGTGTTGTTGAAGCATCCAACTACCTACGAAACAACAGTGCAGCTGCGCTTAGGGATCCCAGGCTTTTCATCGATATTACAACGTCGGTCTGCGAACTTCAACACCCTTATAATCTTTCCTACCAAATCGAACTGAAACCCGATGCACCCAGTGAAATATCATTGCCGAAGGACGACTCCACGAAGCAGGTAGAAATGCAAGTGGATTCTACATCACCTGGTGTCCCTCAAGCTGTGTCCAACGAAACGTTGGAGTCAATGGTCCACTTCCTCGTTACCGAGCTGATGAAGTGCTTCAAGACGGCTTCGAACTCACCCGCATGCGACACGTCTGTGCCTCCCCCAACTAAAGAAGCAATAAATGAATTTACGTCAGCGGAAAGCACAACTCAGGCTTCGGACCAAGATGCTTCCAACCAGCAACGTTACCTTTATTCTTGCTTCATCATGCAATGTCTCACCGAGTTACTCTTTTCCTACGACTCGTGCAAGAACGCTTTCTTGTCTTACAATCCTAAGAAGCGCCTTCAAACTCCTTCGAAAGAGCCTGGAGTAAAGTATAGGACAGCTGTCCTTCAGTTCTTCTTGTCTGAGCTGGTGACTTATGAGACGATTTCACCTCAACCCGATGATTCCGCCAAAGCTCATCTCACACTCTGTGGTTGGGCTATGTCAGCGATTGTGGCGCTGTGCGTTGATAGTTCTTCGGGATCAGAGGCGAAAGACGTACCACCAGATCTTGTATCGGTGCGTAAATTTGTGCTAGAAGCGGTTAGCCGCGCCATCAAGGAGATGCCGACCGCGGAATCGTTGGATATGCGATATGGACGTCTGCTTGCCCTTGCAGAGTTATGCAACCGCCTTCTGACTGTGCGTTGTAATAACGGTAGTCGCAAGCCCCAAGACGAGAGTGCAACTCACATTGCCAAGATCATGCTGGAGAAAAATTTCGTGTCTACATTGACTAGCGCTCTTTCGGAAGTTGATCTTAATTTTCCTAACGTTCGGGGGCTAGTTGCGTCCATCCTCCGCCCGTTGGAGAATTTGTATGCCATCTTGATACTGGCGCCGTAAAATGCTTGACTGATGTTGATAGATCCCGGATTGCCATCAAGATGAGCCGAGCTTCGGAAAAAGCGAAGGGCGACACCGAAGGAAAGGCAGAGACTTCGGGGGATTTGTCTGATGGGGAAGAGGATGAACAGGATATTGACGTAGAAGGTGACGCAGGTCGCGAAGAGACCCCAGACTTATATCGTAATTCTGCATTGGGAATGTACGCGTCTTTTCAGCGGTTTTGGACAACCTTTCCTCACAGTCATCCACAGGTTTGGAGGCGTAAGTATTGTGCCGAACTTAATTACTGTGACTTATTCTGGCCAGGAGATGGACGATGTGAACTATCCTCCAGGTAACGGAATGGTAGAGGCAGAAGAAGAAGAGGGAGATGGAGACGTCGATATGGAATATGGCGATGAGACAGATAGTGAAGCTACTTCACCTTCAGATGAAGATGATGATACAGGAGAAGCAGATGACGTGGAGGATGAGGAGTCCCATGATGAAGAAGGCAGTTGGCAAGATGAGGACGAGGAGTATGCTGAGGATCATCTAATCGAGAACGAGGACGACGGTGGCGACGGTGATGATGCTGACGCCGACCAGGAACTAGACGCGGATATGATTTGGCAGGTTGGTAGGTTTCTGCGTCGAAGAGGCTTAACCTTACTTTGTCTGCAGGATGTACATGGGGATATTGGGCGGCAAGGTGAGGCTGGAGAGGATGGCGAAGACGAGGATGGCGGTGGTGAGATTTTACTCCCGCACATGTTCTACGTTACTTTACTAAGTCATAGTGCCGATTCCTGTTGTGCATGAAGAACAAGAAGATGAACCCGACATGTCTGATGATGACGAGTACGAATCAACATCATTATGGATAGCGGGATAGAGAACCCGGCTGATCGTGCTAGCAGGTTCCGAGGCGATATCATGGATGCAGGCGAAGTTGGCCCAATGCCTGGTGAAGATATCCTGACTTTTGCGGACGCGTATGACATGGACGGAGTTGAAATGGACGGAAGGGACGGCAACTTCTTTTTGTCTCGTAGGAATCGCGCTGGTGTGTGGTCTTTCTTTCTTCACGTTATCTAAATTACTGAAGAGATATAGGACCCGACGACTTACAGATTTTCGGCAGGTCTCGAAACGCTCCACCCGCTCCTACTGAAGCTACGGTTCACCCACTTCTTTTGGATGAATCCGCAGGAAGTAATCGCACACCGACATCCTTCTCGCGTAGTATCAGACGTCCGCATCGTGGCAACAGTCACTCTCTACAAACCGAGCTGATCCAGTCGGTCGAAGACATCATCGGAGGAGATGCTGTTCAAGTCTTCCAGCAAGTTGTTCATCGTGCTGCCGGTACTCGCGAGTCTATCCGTGTAGATGTGGCATCGGGTGCATGGTTGAACCTGGAACCAGGGGTAACGCATCGTCTGGTAATCCCTGGCGTTAGGCTTGAGCGCGCCCTAGCTAGGCAAAGTGACAATCGAACGGACGGACGTGGCTTGGATCCCCTTCCAACATCACAGAGGTGGAACGAAGAAGCCAAGATACTCAATGGCAAGCACTGTTGCTGACCGAGCCAGCCAACTTACCAATCACGTTGTACTGGCATTACTTCCGGCCGCTATCGAGGCCGCAGCGACGAAGGAAGAGGGAGGAGCAGAAACGGCAAGCTCAGATTAAAGCAGAGGAAGCAGCCAAAGAGCTCGATGCTCAGCAGACAACGACAGAGCAAGCTGAAACCTGTTCAGAGGTTCCCCGAGACTCGCAACACGAACCTACACCTGTCCCTGCAGATGTCGAGATGCGTGATGTTACGGGACTCAGACCGCCCAGAGTTTACTTCCGCAGAACCTGGGAAGCTGACACGGAGACTTCGGGTCCTATCGCTGGCTCTTCACAGGCCTCCGGAGAGAGGTTACAATCATGATCCATGGCAGTGAAGTTGACATCACCGACATGGGAATCGACCCAACGTTCCTTGAGGCCTTACCTGACGACATCCGCGAAGAAGTCATCAACCAGCATGTCCGCGATCAACGGTCGGCAAGAGTAGAACGGCCCGCCGATTCTCAAATCAGCCCCGAATTTCTCGACGCCTTACCTCCGGAAATACGGGCAGAACTGATTCAACAAGAACGTCTGGAGCAAGATAGGCAGGCGCAGGTGGCAGCACCGAGCAATGCCGGAGTCCCAGCAGAGATTGATCCTGCGAGTTTCATTGCTAGTCTTGACCCACAGCTTCGTCAAGTCGTTCTCTTGGATTCAGATGACGGTCTGCTCCAGACTCTACCATCTTACATGATCGCTGAAGCAGGGGTTTATCGCGATGAGGCGCATGCTGCTCGTAGGTATCAGTACCTGACGCGAGACGGTCACCGAACTACATCTTCCCGGAACACTCCGCCTCGCAAGCAACCCCCACCACGAGATGCTATTCAACTCCTCGACAAATCTGGAGTTGCCAGTCTTGTTCGACTACTCTTTTTCCCGCAGATTCCGAAGAAGAATCTCCTCTTAAAGGTACTAGTCAATATATGCGAGAACTCGAAGACAAGAACGGAGCTCTTTAACCTCCTGCTCAGTATATTGCAAAGCGGGCCAGGGGACCTTGCAACTATAGACAGGAGTTTCTCCCAGATGACCACTCGCACGCAGAAGGCATCATCTCAACCAACGCCGAAGGCGGCTGAAAAGCAGAGGGTCCCTCCGGAATTAGGCAGCTCGGCCTCACTAACCAACCAAACTGATTCAGTGCCAGATTTAGTGGTCCAGCGTAGTCTTGATGCCCTGACTTACATAGTCAGTGCGAACGAGCTCTCGTCACTTTTCTTTTTGACCGAACATGAATTGCCCGCCGGGCTGAAGAAGCTCTCAACCAAAAAAGGCAAAGGCAAAGAAAAGCAAGCCCCCCAAACACACTATCCTATCGTTCTCTTACTTGGTTTGCTGGATCGCCAATCTTTGTTGAAAACGGCTTCCATTATGGATTCTGTGGTTACGTTACTGTCCACTGTCACGAAGCCCTTAACTAGTCTCAAGTCGGACAAGAGAGAGCCTAGTATCTCTGACTCCAATACCGTTACTTCAGCGGCACCTGCGGCCACCACCTCGTCGGCTGATACACACACTATTCCTGAGGCTCCACCAAATCAGATGGATAGCACAACGCCGGCCCCCGAGTCAGGGGAGAACCTCGCTAAGGTACACTGCGCACCTGCTGAGCAGAGCGACAAAGCGGTATTGCTTCAAACCCCCCCTCAAATTCCCCATTCCGTTCTACGCCTCATCGTTAATATCCTCACTGTCGGAGATTGCTCCGCTCGCACTTTCCAGCAATCTCTCACGCTTATCCAGAATCTATCCCACATACCAGACGCGCGAGACATAATCGCACAGGAATTGAAGACAAAAGCCCAAGATTGCGGACAGAATATCCTGTTTGACCTAAATGACCTATGGGCTGCCCTTCAGAGTCCAGATCAAGACGTCCTCGCATCATCTATCGCACCAAAGTTCTCCTCACCATCCTCTGATCAAACCAAGCTCTTGCGCGTCCTCAAAACAATTGACTACATGTACAGTCCTCGCACCAGCGGGCCCATCACCGAAACACAAAAGGATCGAGATTCGGAGAAGGTACAGATTATTTATGACTCCTTCCGTTTCACTCCCTTGTGGCGTCGCCTTGGTGATTGCCTTGCTGTCATTGAAGACAAGCCTGACCTGGAGCATATTGCAACGGTCCTCCTACCTTTGATCGAAGCCCTCATGGTGGTGTGCAAATATGTTGGGTCCAAGACTGTCACTGGGATTATTGCTAGGGCTCTGAGGGCGTCCGCGTCACCGAGGTCCTCCGCATCCTCGAGCGAAACGATGGAAGAACTGTTCGTTAGCTTTACTGACGCCCATAGAAAGATCCTTAACGTGATGGTCCGCAATAATCCTTCCTTGATGAGTGGATCCTTCTCGCTTCTGGTTCACAACCCCAGAGTCCTGGACTTTGACAACAAGCGGAATTATTTCACGCAACAGCTTCATCGTCGACCTCATTCCCGCGAGCATCATGGGACGCTGCAACTTAATGTTCGCCGGGCTCGCGTGTTCGAGGACAGTTTTCAGTATCTCCAACGCAAGACTGGCGATCAGATCAAATACGGAAAGCTTAGCGTCCGTTTCTACGATGAAGAAGGTGTCGATGCTGGTGGTGTCACAAGAGAATGGTTCCAGATTTTGGCACGCCAAATGTTCGATCCGAATTACGCACTGTTCCAACCATGCGCGGCCGATAAGCTTACCTATCAGCCTAATAAGAACTCGTGGGTCAACCCAGAACACCTCTCCTTCTTCAAATTTGTTGGCAGGGTTATCGGAAAGGCTATATATGACGGACGTCTTCTGGACGCATACTTCGCGAAAAGTCTGTACAGGCAGCTTCTCGGCAAGCCGGTGGATTACCGCGACGTGGAGTGGGTTGATCCTGAGTATTACAACTCTTTGTGTTGGATCCTGGAAAACGACCCTACTCCATTGGAACTTACGTTCAGTGTGGAAGCGGACGAGGTTACTTTTTCCCCACTAGATCCGCTTGCTAGCTGCTGACATTGTTTCTAGTTCGGAAGGAACCGTATATTCCCTTTGAAGCCAGGTGGAGAGTCCATCCATGTCACTCAAGAAAACAAACGGGAGTTTGTTCAGCTATCAGCCAATTTCCGCCTCTACTCCTCTATCAGCGAGCAGATCGAGAACCTTGTTTCTGGCTTCTATGATATAATACCGAAAGACCTCATCACCATCGTGAGCTACTTTGTTTCAGATGTTCACGTTCCGTACTGAACATTACCGTAGTTCAACGAACAGGAGCTAGAGCTTCTTATCTCTGGGACTCCGGATATCGATGTTGACGAATGGCGGGCTGCGACGGAGTATAATGGCTACACCGGTTCAGATCCTGTTATAGTCTGGTGGTGGAGGGCTCTGAAGTCCTTCAATCGCGAAGAGAGGGCGAAGGTGTTGAGTTTCGCAACTGGAACTTCACGCGTCCCTCTGAATGGTTTCACCGAATTGCAAGGCGTGCAAGGCGTACAGAGATTTTCGATACACCGTGCCTATGGTGATCCCGATCGATTACCACAAGCTCATACGTGTATGCCTTCCGCTTTACCGCGCGATCTTTCTCACTGATTCCCATTACCGGTGGTGACTATAGGCTTCAACCAGATCGACCTGCCGCAGTATTCTTCTTACGAAATGTTGCGTCAGCAACTGCTACTGGCCATCAGTGAGGGAGGTGAAGGTTTTGGATTCGCATGAAATCCCATAGTTAAAACGATGCATGTAAACCATCGCAAACCGTATTTACCGCACGTACATTGCTTTCATGAACAGCTTTCATGAGCTTGAAATGAAGTCGCCTCCAATTTGAAGGTATCTGTGACGCGCCGGTTATTTCATGAGCCGAGTCCCGGTACTAAGGATCAGGAGGCAGCAGTTAGTTGGTCGTGTCGTGGTCGGCTACGTATTGTGGCGATTGTCGCCACCCATAACCATTACTTATCATCTTCCTCAGTGCTAAGCAATGAGAGCGTACGTGGTGAATCGGAATGTGCACCCGTCTGAATTGGCACTTGTCTCATGCGCGCCGGCACCCACACCCAAGGCAGACGAGATCATTGTTGATGTCTACTCTGCTGCGCTTAACTTCTTCGACGTGAGTAATTCAGGCCCATATACTGGTTCTCCAAAGCATTCAACCGTTTGTCCGTCAGATTCTCCAAGCTCAGGGAAAGTATCAAGTAAAGCCACCATTCCCATTCGTATTGGGGGCAGAATTTGCGGGAAAAGTAGCAATTGATTCTCCCATCCCGGAAGGTTGTAATTTGCGCCCGGGGGATAGAGTGTTTGGCATGGCCCAGGGGTCTCTTGCGGACAAAGTAGTCGCGAAATGGAGGTCGACAAACGTACTTCCAGACAGCCTAACTTTTGACCAAGGTGCTGGTACGTCAGAAAAAAACCCTTGTTCCTTTAGGTTGCCTTATGACGAAGGCTTGCAGGACTATATATCACATGGCCAACCAGCTATGAAGCTCTCGTAGGTCGGGCAAAGCTGAAGTCAGGGGTGTACCTGTGTCTGTATGTTTCGCCGGATCGGCTGACGGCTGCTGCAGGTGAAACTATCCTCGTTAATGCTGCTGCGGGTGGCGTTGGTATTGCGGCTGTCCAGATCGCAAAAGGTACGTTCTACACGTTCACGACTCCACATGTTTCAACATTTGCTTCCAGCTATCGGAGCTACAGTTATTGCTGCTGCAGGAACTTTGTCGAAATTAGACGTCTGCAAGCAACTTGGATCAGCTGATTACACTGTGGATTACTCGAAGCTCGATTGGCAAAAGCAAGTACTACAATTTACCGGCGGAAAAGGAGTGGATGTTGTGTTCGATCCAGTTGGCAAGATCTCAGGTTGGTGCAGGTACTTTTCAGTTTCAATTCTTGTATGATCTCTTTTTTTAGAATCTCTTAAATGCATAGCTTTCAAGGGAAGAGCGTTAGTAATTGGCTTTGCATCTGGTAGCATCGAAAAGGTGATAGAAGGAATCCATTAAACTTTTAGAAAACTCAGAACCCGGTTGTTAGCTACCGCTGAACCTGGTACTACTTAAGAATGTTTCCATCCTGGGCCTATATTGGGGGCTATATGAACGTAAGTGTCAGCTACACCTATGTGACTGCGGAGCTTGAGAACAGTGTCTTAGAAAAAGAGGCGTCTCGGATTCCAGAAGTCTGGGATGCATTGCTTGGGTTGGGGACCTGTTGTCTGTGATTTCCTGAATGTGTGCTGAATATACCTTGCAGCTTGTTTTCCTCCGGACGTGTAAAGCCTATTATCTACTCTAGGGTCTACCCGTTGGAAAAGGCAATGGAAGGTCTACTCGCACTAGAAAGACGAGAGACATGGGGTAAGGTGATCGTCCGCGTTCGTGGCGAGAACCATGGACCTGTCATGACCAAGCTTTGAGATCAGTTGGTGGTGACTGGGGTTCCATACAAATTTCATGTAACACCTCTGATACCAGGTACGAGCTAGGCCGCTGCGTCCTTCCACTGCGTCAGTGGCTTCATCTGGTCTTCGGTATCATCTACGTTACATTCTGTCTCTCTGAGTACATTCAGGCTGTCTCCCTTCCGCGTGTCTTTGGGCTGGCGAGGTATATACTTATGCTGATGATACCTGAGTTGCCCTTCGTAGCGTGCCCATCCCATTCTATGTCGGAGTTTGAAAAGCACTGCGGTACTACTTGTTAACTCCTGGCACCCCTGTAACGGCCTTCCCATCATGCAGCATGAGGATGCAGAGCCAATTGTACGCATACGCGAACTGAAAAAGGATCGAGTGAACTTTGTTCTTGAGAATGTTGACCTCGCGTACGTTCTTCTGTTGTAGACTGCTATCGTCTGTTCACTTTTTATATGTCGCCCGAATCACAGCTTAGCAAACTCCATACGGAGAGTTGTCATGGCAGATATTCCGACCGTTGGTACGCATTAGCGTTAATTTCATCCTTTAACTCCTCGTTTACGCAGTGTAGCAATCGATATGGTGGAGATTCACTCCAATACAACAGTCCTCCCGGACGAGTTTATCGCCCACCGACTTGGCATGATCCCTCTTGTCAGTGCCAACTGTGACGAAGGGATACGTTACACTCGAGTATGTGTGCTTAAAGCTCCAGGCAGGCTTCACTTGTGTTTACCCATGTGAACAGGATTGCACATGCTTGTCGGGATGCAAGTACTGTGCAATCGAATTACGATTGGACGTTGCTTGCTGTGACAACCGTACCATGGAGGTCACAAGCAACCATCTTGAAGTCGTGGAATTTACAACGGATTCTGGATCTGCTGACAACGTGCAAGAAGGAGACGAAATTGCGAAGAGAGGTGAGGCTTTTGGTGACCCCGTAGGCAAGAGTGCGTCCTCCCCACGTACAACAATCGATGAAAAGTATCCTCACTATCATTGGAGATGATCCTTCTGTCCCTCCGGTTCTCATATGCAAAATGCGAAAGGGTCAAGAATTGCGATTGCGCTGTGTCGCCAAAAAGGTGCCCTTCCCCCACACCGGCTCATGCAGGTGAGATAACAAATTGCAGGGAATAGCAAAAGAGCACGCGAAGTGGTCCCCTTGTTCTGCAGTCGCATTTGAGTACGACCCTTACAATAAGTTGAGACACACTACGCATTGGTACGAGGCCGACGAGCGTGCAGAGTGGCCTCTGAGTGAAAACGCAAAAGAAGAGGAACCGCCAAGGGACGATGAGCCATTCGACTTCAACGCCAAACCACGCAAATTTTACATAGACGTTGAAACTGATGGGAGCCTTGGTCCACAAGAAGTCATGTTAAAGGCACGCATGAGCCCGCTTTTACCATCCTCTATTGTAACTCAGTGGCCCCATTCTCGTGTAGGGCTTAGCGGAACTTCAGACAAAACTTGCAAACCTGATCCTCGCTCTTAAGCCTCCGGCTGAAATGGACATCGTACCCGGCGCTGTGGATACCGGGATCAATGGGCAGACAACTGCGTGGGCCCCGGTGTCAGGTGGAACATGGGACACTGGAGCATCGCGTGCTGGGAGTGGTAGTCCTTCAAGGACTGGGTGGGGGGTTCCTTCCACCTGGGAAAGCACCAGCCCAGCTCAAACAGCAAGCGCTACAAACTGGGGGACGACTAGCCCTGGTCAGGCGCCAAATGCAGGCAGTTGGGGGACGAGCCCTGTTCATAATGCGTGGGCAGGCAACACTAGCCCGAACGTTGGAAATGGTAGTAGCTCTACCGGATGGGGCTCTTCATCGCAGCAAGGATGGAGTAGCCCGAATCAACAGGCCAACGGATGGAACCTATGAGACTTAGCCCTGCCACCTGGTTGCATGACCAATGGTTACTTCGCTTGGTCATTTGGAACCATGTCGACTAAAGTAGAATTACAGTAATGTGGGTGCATGTTTTCATCTCGGCAAAAAATCACTTGTTGTACACACTTTGATTGCTCGCTCTATCACACTCCGCGGACACTCTTAGCACGTGCGTAGAACGTGTAAGGGTGAGAGCTTATCGCTTTTTTGAGCCTGCGCGCCGTCCTCGCTATGTAAGATACAGGGACTAGTTACCGGTTGACGATGTAGCTAAAACAGTCTCTCTAAGGTATACTGACCCTTGTGCCAGGTTAGCCGGGTTCAGACCGCGGAACCGATGGTAGCGCTTTGGTGTCCGCGTTACATCAAAGTGCCTGCAAGCGTCACAAAAGATGTTGGCCAAGATCTCCTTCGACACACAGGTTGATGGCTCTAACCAATGATAGGGATGAATTTAACTTTTCACCTTGGATGATGTGGTGAGTTCATGGAGCACCGAACCGACACCTGTGACAACTCATCAACGGGTGATCCCACTCATTTGTTTCGAACATTATTCGAGGGTGAGTCACTCCACACGCCGCATCAATACCCCGGTGCAGGTCAACACTGTAAGTGGAATGCAGCTTTATGTATTATGCTTAGAGTATGTCGACAGGCGTTGCACCCGCAAGTTTGGACCGAAACCCGCAATCCACCTGCTCTTAGAAAGCTCATATTTCTGACACGTTTATAAAGAGGGGCGAGGCGGGTGGGTGTTCGCTAGATTTCCGAGAGCTCTTCGCATGACTCCCAGGTCTCCTTATCGTCGAAACACTCAACCGCCACACTATGTCATCGAACGTACCACAGAAGTTACACCAGGACAGGCTCAACATTTAGTACTCGGCTCCCAGCCTTCTTGTTCTCAAGAAAGAGATAATAGCATGTCTATTCATGGGATTACTCGCTGATCTCCGTACCGTGGGTACTAGTGGAGCACCGAGATGGTTACCGTTTGGATTCGTGCCCGAATGAATCGAAGTTGGCCAGCCGACGTCTAACTGAATCATCGCCCCACGACACACTTGCCCAATAGGTGCTGCTGTTTTGAAGATGTCACCAGTGCAGGTGATTCCAAAGTCACCTGGGTAGATGCAGTTGGGTCTACGGTGCACATAGCTCGCTAAGTTGACACCGAAGAGAGTATTGT
The DNA here is from genome assembly GCA_024613145.1 of Pisolithus marmoratus. Classification (NCBI taxonomy): domain Eukaryota; kingdom Fungi; phylum Basidiomycota; class Agaricomycetes; order Boletales; family Pisolithaceae; genus Pisolithus; species Pisolithus marmoratus. Next base: position 16,007 of record JANFAE010000529.1, on the reverse strand, counting down.
GATTCGGTACCATAGTTCCACCGCCATGAAACCATGATGGCATCGATCGACAGGATGTGGACGCGCAGAATTTGAATTGGAAGCTTGTTGGATATTTCAAGTGCCGCCGCTGCAAGACTGAAGTTCAATGTGAGGGAATGATTGAAAGATAGATAACAGTCTCGTCGGGCGTCTTCAGTGAGGATGTGGTGCAACTCTATACCGATAACGTGCAGCTGCCTTTGTACAGGGAAACTCGTGATTCGTGGTGGGGGAACAACGTTTCATCCGTGCGAACTATAATCTCAAATAGAGTTCTTCTCTTGAAAGCCTATCGCAAATATAATTGTGAAATACAACCAGTATAATACATGCATCACAGTCCTAAATAAGCGGGGGAGTTGATAAGGTGGGTTGGTACTACCCCGCAGGGCCATAGTATGTGGCAGATTAGTATACTACATCCTAGTCAACACTACGCTTGACCCCTTTATCTTATTTAAATAAGCCACATACGATAGTACCAACTTCAGTTGGCTATATTGTAACTCGCTGAGCCGGTACAACGAATGCTCACTCATCATCGAATGTCACTGTGGTGTAGTGATTGTGAATACCATAGATACCACTCCCAGGTTCTGATGACAGCGTCTCCCATAAATGGTATTCCAGGATCATTGTGGAGTTAATCCGAGATCGTTTCCAGAACAGGCAGGAAGCGTCTGGTGTACATTTACGACAACCACTCTTCGAGAATGGGTTGCTTGGTCGCTTGGCTCACACGTTCTGGAGTTCTGATGAGCACTCTAGTTTGATGGGAATTTATGGGCGGTGAGATCAAGCCGTTTCCGCCCCTTTTCGTGTTCTGACTAAGACTGGGCACCACACTTCTCCCCTTCCAACTTGCTTGTATATTCTCCGAGATGGCCAAGAAATCGGCTGTGCCACCTATGTTTAGGTATATATGTACTGATTAGTCGCTGTTTTTTTCCTAGATCCCCTGTCCCCCCGCAGTGTCTTCGTCTTGCACCATGTCAGCCGAGTTTAAAGCCATCCGTAAGAAGCGGGATGCTTTAGATACCTCCATTCCCGAGGGGGACCATCGAAAACGCCGCCGGAACCGGACCACGCAGTCTTGCCTAAACTGCCATACGTCCAAGCGCATGGTGTGTACTTCATGGTATCTACACGCTACAACTTCTTTTAACTGTTTGTAGTGTGACCGGAAACGCCCCTGTGGCCGCTGCACACAACTGGGTCTCGTACGCTTCCTTTGGTTCCCGTTTTTCAAAATCATATGGATGATATCCTTACTAGACAGGTTTGTGTGTCTATGAGGTTGATGACCCAAGCCAACGAAGCGATGCCCAAGACGAAAGTTCACGCCTCCGCAAGCGGGTTGCTGAGCTCGAGGGTGTCATCCGTGAAGTATACCACTTTTTACCGTGCTTTCGCATGCTCTGAATACTTCTGTGCAGCTAAAAAACAAGCCTCACCCGCGCTGGGCGCAGGGAGTTTCTACTGTGAGCAAAGAAATTGAAAAATAGCATGCACAAGCTCAGCCACTACCCATACAGACTGAAAGCCCACAGACGGAATCTTGTCAGAGCTCGGTTACGACTGAGCAGGAGAAGCCCGAGTCAATGCAAGAATCTTCAAGTCGGGAGTGTTCCATCCAGAAAGATTCCTTTGCGGTTCCCCATGTGGCAGGCCTGGATATCTCTACTCTTAATTTTGGTCTTCCTTCACCACCCAGTACGACGTCGTCAGTCATCGTGACACCAACGGACGACTACTCCCAGTCACACGCCGCTATCAACGAGGACCACCGACTCCCTCGCGACTTCGATTTGGCCTCTATCTTCGCGACATATGCTGGCTTGGCGAGCCATGACGGCATTCTTGGATTAAACGGTGATTGCGAACCCTCCATCTCCAAACCGAACGATACCAACCAGTCCATGATCGGCCATTGTGGCTGTCTTGACGAAGCTACGAACTATACTGCAGTATTGGAACTGTCTCTATGGCTGAGAAAGGCTGCAGACACACTCAGCCGTTGGAGTAACCATCGGATGGGCATGGGGGGATGCTTACTCGATCAAAAAATTACTGACCTCGACTATTTTGCTATGTAAGTTATTAACCATCCGTGTAAATCCTGGATTCACTTGTCTGTTTTAGTGCAACGCTCACAAGTGCGACTACTGCTTCAAATGGACCAGCGCAGCCATCCTCTCGCGGTCGTGCCACTAATACACTTGTTCGCGGTACTGTGCCATCTTTCCCGATAAACGGTTGTCTTCCAAGGGCACCGTCGTCAACGGTATCCCATCAGTCATTGCACGTCTTGCCGCCATGGGACGTCACCTCACTTCGCGATTCATATTCTGCTGGTGATGACTCTTTCATGTCCTGGGAGCCCTCACGACGCAGCTGACTACAATGACGGTGGCTAGCAAGATTTACATCTCCAACCTTCCTATCATCATCCACACCTCACTGAAGCGTCGGTCGCCTCTCTTTCCTTGCGCCGTATTCGTACTAGCCATGAAGCGGTTTGATTGATTATCAGTTAACGACTGTTGTGTATGTGTACTTAGCCCAGAAATATAAGTGAACCGGAATCAGTTTTAAAGTTTTCATATGTACCGCACACTCAGTACTCAGCAACGGGCGACATTTTTAGCGTGACTGGTATGTATCATGCAATGCCGGTGGGGGGGCAACATTGTGGCACCGAGGTTATTGAAATTAATAATGGGCTTGCACATGATCCAATCACAAAGTGGCAAAATGAAGTGCATCATGTCCGGCTAATCGGGTAAGTAGAATATACCAGCAGCTTTACTAACGACCAAATCCAAAAGTGGACAAAACTTACCATTGTAACTCTCCGCGGCATTTCACACTTCTGATGCGCGAGCCTCATCTCAAGGGGCCATCATCAAGGCATTACGTGAAAGCGAGCCATGTGAATGAAAAAACGTGCTTACTTAACTCGTGTGAAACTGCGGAGTATAAGAGGTGATCTTAGTACGTTTTGGTGAGCGAGGGTCTAGCTAATGTGATCTCGAAATCCCTACTTTACCTAGACATGCCACACGCCTCCTGTATGTAATGGTTGTCATACTATAGGATGGTAAAATTGTGCCAGATCGTTCCCACACTCACTGAACCCTGCCGGCAGGTTGTGCTTCAAGTTTCAACTTGCTTGTCACCCAACCAGCATAGTCCGCGGAACTAGGTCAGAGATAGTCAATGTGCTGTGAAACTTAAAGTTAGTGGAAAGGGGCTTGACCTGGTTTACACAGCCTTGCCAAGAGACGATACAATAATTTCCGCCGTATGATATACCCGTGCAACGCGGAATTTAGTCATGGTTGCAGATGCTTTGGTCTTCACTTTGGTCGGCCTCGGAAACTTGGCAGCAACTGAGTCTCAACACGGCGGCCCTAAAACGTCTCAGACAATCAGGACGCGATATCCATCTTTCTGTGTAGATGACATCGTGCGAACCATATGGCCACACAGGCATGTCCAAACTTGGATGGCCTTGGATCTCTCTCGGTGGCGCGAAGCTTTGCATTTCGGACATGCAGGGCAAAGCTTGCTAAAAGTACATCGGCTCCGCACGTGGGAAGTAGACCAGTAAGATTGCTGGAAGCAGCCGTTCGCGGGAATTATATGGCGATATCAATGGAGCAAGCCCGGGTCTCGAGAGACCAAAGTGGCATAGTTGGTCTTCAGATTTACACACTGTCAACTCAAAGATAGCGTCGATAACGGCCCTGCGGCAGGTCAACAAAAATGGGTTTTCAAACTCCGACACAATCCAGCCTGGCGCCACCAGAGCGCTTGCTCAGTGACTTTTTGTTGTTCATCATCCGTCACCGCAACGTTTGAACATGGCATCTCACCTTGTACAGCCATTCTTTTTGCATTCCCAGGAAAAGACGTATTTACGTATTTCTAGGCCAATATTTTTGGTACAGAACAAGATCGGGTCAACTGTTCTTTCTACTACAAAGTTAGTCGGCTGATTTTGATATGCGTACATCTTAACGTGCTGATGCTTCCTTCCTCTCTTCGTAGATTGGTGCCTGTAGGCACGGTGATAGGTGCTCCAGGAAACACATTCGACCTCCTTTCTCCCAGACCATCCTCCTTCCGAACGTGTATCACAACCCAGCTCATGACCCAGTATGCAAGCTCACAGAGCAAGAATTACAGGATGGTTTTGATGCAGTCTACGAGGACTTATACTGCGAGTTGTCCAAGTTTGGACACTTGTTGGAGTTACATGTTTGCGATTTTCTCTGAGCTCATGCCAAACAGACGAATCTTATCCGTGCACAGGTTTGTGACAATGTTGGAGATCATCTCATCGGCAACGTCTATGCTAGGTACGAATGGGAAACGGAAGCACAGACTGCAGTCGACAACTTGAATGATCGATGGTATGCTGGTAAGTGCAGCGGTCCAATGCTGCAAGTATCGACTTAGTTTCAACGTCCGCCGTTGTCAGGACGTCCACTGTATGCGGAATTGTCTCCTGTGACAGATTTTCGCGAAGCTTGCTGCCGCCAAAATGAGAACGGCGAGTGCAACAGAGGTGGTTTTTGTAATTTCATGCACCTGCGGCTGGCTTCACCAGAGCTTGTCCGATCTTTACGTCACGGACAGAGACTAGAAAGACGCCTAAATCCCCCGAAGAACCAGGGAGGTGGTGGTGGGTGGGAGCCCAGCAGGCGAGAAAGTGGCCGCGGACGTAGCGCCAGTCCTTCAAGGAGGGTTACCCACAGCGGAGAAGACAGATGGACGAGGAAGTAAACAATTACTTGTGAATGTCAAGTGGAACATCCTTGCGCTCCGAGTTACTTGTATGGGGTCAGGTAGACGCGATATGTACTAGCTACGTGGGACAAGCCTACTTAAGTATTTGACGTCCAATATACTCCTGGTTATAACTGGGATCTTACACAGGCAAACAGTTTCGTACCACGGAATTTCGGCACGCACCCAAGCCATTATCTCATCAGATAAGTCCATGCCAAGAGTTCCAGGAGACTGAAGCGATCGGCGGACATTGCCTGGCCCATTGTTCCGGAGCATCTGACGATATATACATAGCCCCATGACACTGATAACACCAAAAGAGAGGAAGCCGTGCAGCTATCCACTTCGTAGCATTGACGAGACTGTCAAATTTGTCGAACTACTTCCATGGCTAAACAAGCCATCCACGATATATACAACGACCGCCAGTCAACGCAATCTGCTCTGGCCACTGTACGATAAACCTGGAGATAAGTTAGTACGATGCGGCTTCGAGACGAAGGAACCTACCGATCGACCATGTGAAGCAGTATTCTTCCCGAAAGCGAAATGGTTTGGACACGGGCAAAGGATTCAACAAACACCATTCTGGGAGTCGGTAACCCGATCATCTGTTCCGAGGTTTAAAAAAAAAGGAAATCTCAGCTGTGCATGGAGTTTGAAGACTTACTCGATTGAGCATTATGGCTACACAAAGTGGGGCGCACGTCCCCGGACCATTCATGATCAGAAGGTCCGCAAATGGTTTTCCACGAGTGGCATTCTGGAAAAGCGGAGCTATCGTAACAAGACGCACACAAGCCAAGAAGCACTTGAACGTTGAGAAAGAAGCCGACAGTAATGACTGATGGACAAAGCGAGCACGGGGTATTCTCATGAGTTTGTAATTGAGCCGACACTCAGACATACCCTGAGAAGACAAAAATCAGAATGATGTCCACACGCAGTCGGCTGATATTAGCTAACAACAAAGGGCGTGTTCTTCGCACTCTGAAGCTTTTCCAAGGTCACGGCCCTTTGGGTGCTGAGCTCATCACCCTCGCTGACTATATAAGTCCGAGGACAGTAGCGGGAAAAATCTAACGCCGACAGTAGTATTGAGGCTTCAGCGGTGTGACCACCTAAAAACCAGAAGGCTGTAGCGATTTGGGAAGGGTTGCAACGGTGCAATCTGATTTACCTGAACCTAGGAAAATGGCCAAGCTACATGTGTCCGTGTCCCGCCGGAAGGCCCGTTGTGAATGGCGGAATGACCTGTATATGACCAGGATAATTCTGGAGAGGAGAAGGCACAAAACTGTGCCAAATATCAGATGACTCCATGCCATGGCCAGAAGGGTGGAGAGACCTGTGAAGTCAGTCTTGGGCTACGCAATGGGTGGTATACGTACTACGGTTACAGTCCGTACTTGGCAGTGAGTGGAAGCGCGTGAACTTTTCCCCACCCTTGGCATCACACTATCTCGGACGCCGCTTGGCCGCAAAGTAAGTATACACCGAAAGATCCCGGCGTTTTCTTTCTAGCATTTCTCGAAGCATAGAATTCGCTGACCAGTGCTCGTTATCCAAGACCCATAGTCTTCGGCAACGCTTACCCCCTTAAAGCGAACCATTGTGTCGGCACCGTGCTCTCAGAACATCAATCAGCGTGCAGCAAAACCGTGCATGGACTTGCGACTCGTAGCTGAGTTGCGCAAGTCCATCAAAGACTGTGCAGACAGAGGGCTGGCAGTTGCAGCTAAATGGTAGATCTGTCCTTCGCAACAGCTGCGAGGTGTTGAGTTCGTTCGTCTGCACCAGGTCGTCGGAACTCTATCTTTCGATACCTCAACATAAACGGGGTGCTTTGTGTGAGCACCTTACCACGTTTTCAACCTCAACGCCTGCCCGCTCTCGTTCCCCACAGCCGCCGCATCCATTTGTTGTTGACTCGCCAGCCGTCAGCGCCGGACTGTCCGTTCCACTCACGGCGTGCCACTATGCGCCTTTACCCACGTCTGAGAGGTCCCCCTATCAAACACAAGGAGTGGACCTAGAACAAGCCGATGAAGCAGCTCTTCTTACTGCTCAGTCTTTTTTTTCTTCTAAAGAATTTAGCAGAGTGGTACATGTCCTTCAAGGCTGCAAGAGTCCGAAAACTCAGTTTTTATCACTATACAGCCAATTTCTGGTAGGTGAATACACCTCGAAGTGAAAAGTGGGAAGTAACACCATGAGAAGATTAGTGAAAGGCATACTGAGAGGAACTGGTATAAGAATTTCAGTCAGTAAAACTGTACTGGAGGTTGTATCGCCGCCGTTGACACTGAGCTGCAGGCGATCGCGATCAGCCGGCTATACCTTTCAATCGACGTTTACTTGGCCACTTGGAGTTGGTCAAAAATACGAATGATCCGTGGCTGTTGTTTTTGTGAGTCCTTTCTGGCAATGCATCAGAATTCTACCCCGAACGCTTGATAAACAGGAAAGGACTCTTTCTTTCTCGCTTAAATAGGCGGGAAGAAGCAGTGGAAAGCATAATTGTTTCTCTCAGTGGATACCCATGGAATTGGTCCGCGTGGACCTTGTTAGGTCAATGCGTGGGAGATGCCCAGGAGGTCGGTTTCGCTTGGCTTGTGGTTCATCAGCATCCCTAAGTTTGGTTCTGTCAGCTCGCATCACTTCTTCCGCTTCTACCATTTCCAGCCAACCATCCCTTAGTGCAAATGTTTCAGATTAAAACAATGAACGAGCTCAATAGCCCAACGGAAAATGAGCTTGCACTGTGTGACCATCTTTTGGGCGACGACTATTTTCGAGGGAGCTCTTGGGTAATGTGTTTACGTGCCTGCGTCCTTTATCACCTACATGGTTGTCCGCAGTTGTCTCTTTATTGGACGCTGGGTTAATGTGCGGTCCCCATTTTGTAGATTTTCGACAAGCAGAAGAACAGTTCGAGAACATATTATCTATAGACCCCTATCGAGTCGACGACATCGACATCTACTCCAACATACTCTACGTCACAGAAAATCGATTAAAACTGACCTGGCTTGCGCATCAGTTTCTTGAACGTGATAAAGACCGGCCCGAAGTTTGTTGTTTGGTTGGTGAGTCAGACCTCGCATGATACCGAGATAAACGAAAGCTGAGCGCAGGTCCTCCAGGTAACCACTATTCTTTGCGTGGAGAACACGAGAAAGCCGTGAAATATTTTAGGCGTGCTACCGAACTTGATCGGACTTACCTCTCAGCATGGACTTTGATGGGTCACGAATACATAGAGATGAAGAGCTCGCACGCCGCCATAGAAGCTTACCGACGTGCTGTGGGTACGTGCAACCCATTCTGGTCACAGTTGGGGTCATTCATATTGTGGTAGATATCAGCAGGAAGGACTACCGAGCATGGTACGGCCTTGGTCAGGCTTACGAACTCCTGAGCATGCACCAGTATGCGCTACATTACTACCAGCGAGCTACGGCCCTTCGGTGAGTGGTCTTTGGTATCCCGCAGGAGGCCAGCTTGACGAGGAATGGATAGCCCATACGATGTCCGACTGTGGCAGGCCCAGGCCACGTGTTACGAGGAAATTGGGCGGTGAGGTGTGGGCTTTCTGCAAGTGTGCATCACTAAATCTTGTCTCTAGTACGCGAGACGCTGTGGAGTGCCTCAAACGTGCCTTGTTGAGTGCAGGCTCACAAGAGATTACGCTAAGCCTGAAGCTTGCCAAGCTTTACGAGGAACTGGAAGAGCCTGCAGAAGCTGCTGCATACCACAAGAAGGTTGTTGAGATTTCTCGCGCAGAAGGTACTTATGCCTTTTGTGCTCGGTGTCCAATTTTTCGCACTGAAGTATTACGACAATTCTAGGACGTCCAATTCAAGACTACGCAAAATCCAGCATCTATGTGGCTCGTCACCAGATGGTAGTTCCAGGCGGTGATCTGGAACTTGCCAAGGAATACCTAGAACGTATTGCACAGAGTAATGCCGAGGAGGTAACGCAGGCGACGGATTGGTTGAAAAAGCTCAAATCCGTGATGCTATCGAGGCCCCTACCTACTTCAACTAGCCGTGGTTCATGATACGTAGCGGTCGTATTGTGGTCATGTCAGTAAAGGCTCGCTGCTTCACGTATGCTACGTAATAATACGTATGTGCTACAGTAGGTGACATTGATTAGGGTCATCGGCGTATACATGCTCAATTATAGAGGAGACTAAGCGGCACACAAGTAACGCAACTTATTAACGTGAAGGCGAAAGCCAGGTTTGAAGGGTCGATGCCCGTCCACGAGAGGACCCACCCTTGATGGCAAGGCGGTCGTAATAAATACGCATCGCGAGACGATGAATGGCAGCCTTAACCCTCGAGCGGTCGAGATGAGCGGCCCGAGTGTCCACTTTTGTGCGAAGATGGGTAAGTAACAGCGGTTCGATGACGTGCGATATCCTTACCTATCTTGCCCCGTAGAACATCGAGGGCGTGGTGAAGTCGCTCGAGTGGTGTGTGAATCTTTTTGGCATTACTAGGACTGCCTTCACTCAATGCGCCGGTAGGCTGTCGTACCAAAGATCGCTCTTCTCGGACATACGGCGCGATATCCGTGAGTGCGACAGCTAGGATTGTGACACAGTTGTCAAGATCTTCGTAGTCCGTATTCTCGCTAACCACGTCGAATAATTGACCAGAATCAGAAGGTGGTGTGAGTAGCCGTATGAGCGGCTCAAGCGGGGGGAGTTGAGCCTAAGGCGAAGAGTTCGCTTTTGCGCACATAACGAGACGTACCAGTACGTACCATCGATGGGGTTTCCGAAGGAATAAGTAAGCAGTACGCAAGCCATTGCCCAATAAGTCTTGCTTGGGAGCCACCGCTGCTGAACAACGAGACTAGGCGAGCTTTATTGGCTGAGTTGAGGTTGGAGGCAAAAGTCAACGCCTTCTGGTGAACAGAACATAGCTAGAAAACGGAGTTAATTGTTGCCAGACTAGATATATGAAAAAGAGTACTGTAGTAGAGTCTCCCATACTGCGACTGCAAATAGCATCCATTGCGGAATTCAGGTGAATGCGGAGGGTGTGGGAAGTGGTGGGATCTAGTTCCAAGAGAATAATGCACAGAACGAAATCTGCTAGTTCGCTCGGCATCAAAGCCGCCAGGCTAGGGAAGCTGGTTAAGTTTGGAGATGCCATACCAAGTTGGATCATTTACCTTGCCACCATCTCGATGGTTGCGACGAACCGCAGCAGCAACTTGGAGCGGGCATCCAGGGACAAGTGCCGATCTTGTGCACTATCATCGACCTGCCACCCAACTTGCTCGAAAACGGAGGGACGAGCACCAAGCTGTAAAAGTACTGTTCTCACAGCAGAGAAGGGCAAGACGACTTCGTTCTTGCGGTGCGCACATATATCTCGCAGGGCGTTATACGTAGCGTCGGCCACAGGGGAAGAGTAAAGCCCTACAGAAACATGAGTGATACGTTATGCAAGCTACACTTAAATAGGCTGCACCGTCAGTGAACAATGAGGACAGCACAAAAGGCAGTTCCTGTGAAGGTACATCGATGAGCAGGCCCGAATTGAGTAATAACTCCAACTGGACATCATCTAAACAATATCAGAAAGACACGGGTGGAAGCAGTGAGGACATACCCCTATTGCGAACTAACTCGTCGAGCAAGACAGTAGCGGGGGATGCGTGTTCGGACAGTGTTCGCGGTGCCGGTGCCAGATCGGTATCCATGTTCTCCATGGAATAAGGTTTCCACAGCGGAACACCGTATGACTTTTTTCTTTTGGTGGCTTCTGCGATGTCCTTCCCTTGACTGATTTTGTCGTTGACCAGGATCTTATATATCGCTTCTGCAGCATCGAACCCTAAGATGTTGGTGTCTCGGAAGCCGAGAGCGAGGTCCACAGAATCGGCTTCTTCTCTAAGTGAATTCAAGTGTTGAACGTGTTGAACGGCTTTGCGCGCTGCCTCTTCGTCCATAAAGTCCATGTCAGACTTACCATGGTCGTCCAAGGAGATTAGGTGAGACTTCTCTTTGATAGCGTTTTCCGCGAGACGCAAGGCGGCAGAACTTGTGCCCCGTTTATCTGCAACCCTCTTTTCCCGGAGCAATTCGTCGAGGGGATTAAGTGCTCCCTTACGCCTCAAGGAGAAATCTTTGCCAAATGGCATCGAGGCTGTCCTCCCAGATGTTTTAGGCAGGTGCGACTGTGAAGGCTGCCCAGAGGAACGGCCAACAACCGGATACTCTTCGAATATATCGTGCACTAACTGCGGAGTAATCACAATCTTTACTTCTCCACCCTCGACAGTTTGAGGTCGCGGATCAACAAGTTGTCCCGGTCGCCCACGCTTCTGCGCCTCAGCAGCGGCCTGCGCGAGCAGGAGGTGCTTTGAAAGTTCACGTCAAAAGGATACCTACGTTAGAATGAGGAGAACGACGTACCTCCCTACCCTCCCAGAACTCACTCTCAGTAATTTGACCTGTCATTACAAGGTCTTTGTGCAAAGTCAATAGTTCTGGATTCGACATGAGCACTTTCTTCCTCAGTCTGAAGTCACTAGCGGCATCTGCGCCTGGTATGATAGATGATCGTCCATCACTCGCCACAGAGGTCGCTCTAGAGACAGAGGCTCTGGATGCTGCGACTGTCACGGGCGTGCTCGGTTTTGAAGGTGCGAGAGAAGCACTGGCGGTCACCGGAGCTTTTGGTGTTACTGCAGCAGGTGGGGGCGGGGCGGCACTGGTCCCGCTACGATTGCGACTTATGACGTTCGTAAGCTCGGACTTGAAAGTCTCTCTTTCTGCCTGTGCCACTGCCTGGGGCTCGGACGAGAAAGTGAAGTTGTGCCCTGCATCGTCACCGACGAGACCGAGCTTAAGGCGAACCTGCGCTGCGCCTTCCTTGCTACAAAATAGGGCTGCTCGTAAAAGGGTTTGAGTCAGTTGCCCAAAAGCAAGGATGCAGCAGGAGACGCATCCGTCACTAACACGCGGCATCCTGCAGAGGAATTTGGACGGAGGGTGCTTTCTTTCCATCTTGTGTCCATTGAAGATGTGTATCGGAGAGTTCTAGGGTGCCAGGCTGTTTCTTGTACGAGGCCTTAGCGGTGCAGACGATGGCTGGCATCCGAGTCTCGGTAGCGGACCTGTCAAAATGCCCAACTACTTAACGCTATTTCAGAAGTTACCACAGTTGGTACCCGTGGCGGTGACGACTTCTTAATCACAACTTCCATGGGCTCAGATATCCAGAGGCAGTTGGTCGTATTTGATTTCGACTGGTGATTCATGATAAAGATCGTCTCAAATACCGTTCACTGATCATCGTGCCCGGTTAGGTCTATGGCAGACCAGGACACAGATCGTTGGGTTTTTGAGGTTCTCGCTCCGGACATCCGTAGAAAAATGAAGTCGCTCAAGGACGAAATTCAATGGACAGACTTAGTGTGAGTGTAGGACATCCGTCTACCTATGTTCCTCTGCTCTGCATTACAGACTTGCTCATACTGCTGATCTGATCCCTCCGTAAAGATCCCAATCCTTGGAGGAGCTTCACCGCCGCGGGAAGACGAGAGAAGACATCGAAAATGCTCTTCGAACCATGCCTTTCGTGCGTTCTAGAACCCTGTGATGTCTGAAGTGATCCAGTAAGTTCGCAGCACCCGGCCATGGTTAGGGCCATCTCTAATCTCAAGAACGCTTCGAGTCCCATCACGACGTTCTTCTGCTTGTCAAATGCAAATTCCGTGTTCATATCTACCATCCTCGAGGCAAGTCTTCGGTCACCTTCCCGATAAGTCCGATGCTCAGGAATGAGCATCAGTCCAGGGCCCTCCTGGACGTCTTCGAAGAAATCATCACCAACCCCGCATCCTTCGAGCCTTCTGGTTTGCTTAAGCTTCGCAGGCGTGTTGACCCTACTGGCCCACAACATCTATGCAAAGTCGGTTGCAGTGCCAACATGTGCAAGGGTGTGTACTGGCGTTACCTACTTGTACGGGCAATTCTTAGAGCTTCTTTGCCCAGGGGAGGAACTGGAGGCGTTTCTTGCACGTCATCAGCCCGTGTACGACCGTATCATTTACGTCGGGGATGGCGCAAACGATTTTTGTCCCATTCTCCGTTTGCGAAGGTCTGTGTTTTTGGACTATTCCCTCCAACACCCGTCCTTTCTACATTCAGTGCTTGCTACTGACAATGTCCATCACAGCCAAGATATGGTCCTTTGCCGTCGCTTCCGCGGCCTGGAACGTCGGATAGCCCAGGAAGGAGAAAGGGAGGGACTCAAGTGTCAAGTGCGGTATTGGGCGGGTGCCTGGGAGGTGGAAGAGATTTTTCGGGAATTATCTACTTAACTCAAACTCTTACCCTACTCAACGAGGGTGACAGCGAAACAGCATTCGCGGGAAAGCTGAGAACTCAGATTTTAACATATCCTTCCTGCAGATATGTATACCGTCTGAACGTATTATAGAGTTAAAATCCTGCAAAACTTTGGAGTGGCTGAATTGCGACAGCGTTCGAAACATGCGGAGCCATAAAGATGTCGTGTAAATGAGTCGAATTGTGAGGGTGAACAAAAAGGAGGAAACCCCCTGAGATTTGACGGGCCAACAAACAATGAACTTGTGAGGGCAAAGGTGTGCAACGCTTCGCACACGGGTAAAATGTAAGTGGTAGACGGTACGTAAATGCAGGGGGTGTGGCATACAGATTCATCATCGTGACCAGATGTCCATCCCACTCAACCTTCTCGCGTCCTTCCCGCTCATCTGTCCTTGAGAAGGCCCTCCATCATTGGCATTTGAGAACGGGTTCCGCTGCTGTACTTGCTGGGCTGCAGCTGAGCTCTGTACAGCGCTCGCAACGCCTGTTCCGTAGAATGAGGGTGGTTGATGGCTCGTTTGTGGCGGTTGTCTCGTTGAGTTACTCCCTGCACCTGTTCCCACATTCCCCCCTGTATACGACTGATACTGCTCGGGTTGCAAGGGCACATACAAAGTCCCGGCGTCAGTTCGGCCACCGAGCCCTTCAAAGGAGGGACCCTGGTATCGACCCCCGCCAACTGTCGTGGCGCCGGGATATGCCTGCGTTGGACTGGTAACCATAGCTGCCGGATTGTATGTCCCAGTACTAGCCACTGTTGCCGCAGTTGCCTCGGCCCGCGCAGCCGATCGCACGTTCGACATGATGGCGTCACGTCTACTATCGTCGTCCACGACAATCGTTGGTTGCGGTTGGTACGACTGTGACAGCTTGGACGGCTGCCCCGCACCATACCGTGCACCAGCGCCACCATGCCAACCACCCCCTGCGGCTGCCAGCTCTGCTTGTTGCTGCAGGTATTCCAATTGTGGATAGGGTGCTTGCGCAGGCGGTTTCCCTGCTTGGCGGCGCTCCCACTCGCGCATTGCATCATCCCGGTTGAGCACGGGAGTAAGTGCATTCCGTCCACCCACAAGAACGTCTTGGTTCATATGTTGCAGGCGGGCAAGTGCAGGTGGAATGGCATCGTGATTAATTGTGTTTGCGCGCGCACGAGCGTGTGCACCAGGGAAGTATGAAGAGGGCGGTGCGTTCGGATGTAACATCCCAGGAACGCCCAAGCCTCCTGAAGTGTATCCAGATCCAGTTGTCAAACCAAGCTGCGTATTGGATGGCTGTGACGCTGAATACTGGTGCTGATGATGCCCGTGAACTGTTGGTTGCTGCGGCTGCTGTTGAGTGGGGGGAGGCTGAGGCCCGTATGTTGTTCCACCCGTACCGTCCTGCCCAGCTGTGTATGCGGGTTGCGTTGCACCTGCCGCATTCGCTTGCTGTGCACCTTGCTGCGGAGCGACATATGGATTACGGTAGATGCTACTAGCCGCCTGAGCTTGTGCCGTAAATGCCTGGTGTTGCGCAAGTTGTTGATTGTACGATGCCGCGTCCTGGAATGCCCGCGCGCCCTTGGGGCTGCGAAGGCACCAAACCACCATATGGCCGCTTTGGATCACTGGCCGTTCCTGAGATGGATGTCGACATATGACCATTCGGCTGCGATTTAGCGTGAGTTTTCCAGGAACAGCCACAGAAGGTGACGGGGTATCACGCGACGATACGGTACTGGAAACAGCAGACTTACCGACCACGGCTTCATGAATTTTTCACCAGTTATAAAGGGATGCATCCTGGCCTGTTGGGGAGACCAAACGCTCAATTGGATTCAGGTTTAGCAAGCCCTGGCAGAAATCGATGAATGACGCGCGGTTGTTCAGTTCTGCATGAGAAAGTTGAAGTATCAGCATCGATGACCAGTTCAAGGACGAACAACATAAACATGCTGATGACCTCTTACCTCTTTCCACTTCATGTCCTTGGCGTGACTTGAAACTCGGCATCGGCGCCGTATTGATGATTTCAGGAAGCGTTGTTGCTTTGAAGTACTGTTTCCCAGGTTGCTCGTTCGTGTTGTGTTCACGCGAGTATGCTCAAGGCTCTTCAACCGGTACTTCTTCTGCGCGTATGCATCTATGTAGGAGTCGAAAAACTGTTTGGTTTGCTTTCCATGTCTAGCATGTAAGTTGGAGGCATCCTGAGCGTGCGCAAGGAGATATCAATTATTGCCCACACCACGGGGGACTCTGCAGTTAATGCGACCGAATGACGCTTACCCTAGCATCTCCACAATCCGCGTGATTTGGTTATACTCGCTGGTTCCAGGGAACAACGGTAATCCTAGGAACATGTTTCAACAGCAATACACCCAAGCGACCACATGTCGATCGATGTTGTATACGGATTCCAAGGATGACCTCTGGAGAGCGATAGAAACGTGATTGAATGTAGGTGTACACCGTTTGTCGTTCATGGCAGCCGAGCCGAAGTCGATCACCTTGATTTGCGGAGGACTGAAGTCTAAGACATAGGTAAGAGCAGCAGTCGAACGCAGTCAGCGAACCTAGACCGCGACGGGCTGTTTAGGAACCTTACGATTTGAGAAGTATATTTTCCGGTTTAAGATCGCAATGTATCAACCGTGCCTCCTTCAGTACCGTCAGGGCGTCCAACAACTGGGCTGTGAACACCTTCACTAGAGTGCTCAGGCCCTGGAACTGATTTTGTTTGATGAGCTCATAAAGATTGGAAGAGAGAAGCTCAAAGACAAGGCAAAGGTGATTTCGGTGGATGAATGAGTCGAGCAGTCTCA
>JANFAE010000528.1:0-64839 GCA_024613145.1 Pisolithus marmoratus | reverse complement strand
ATACCTTTTGGTCTCTACGCTCCCATTCTCGCGGCCCCTCTGTTTCGCTCCCCCTGACACTCTCAGCAAGTTTAAGGAGGCAGTAGACAAGGTTCTACCAGTGATTAAAGAGGCCACTACGAAGAACGCGCTATGATGGGTAACCGGGCTGCTTCTGGTCAACCTCACACAGTTGAAACGCAAACGCGAATCAGAACCGGGAGATGAGACGAATAGCAGCGATTATTCTTCGCAAAGTTCCTCACCAGTCCTGATCTCCTGAGCCTCGAGGTATTGTGACTCCAGTACCTGCCTATCGCTTATCGCTTATGTCACCCTTGTCTAGCTTGCCGATACACACTTTCGACGTCAAATCCTTTTCCAACTACTCATGATTCTTCACCATCTTCTGACATTTACTAAGGCATCTAAGGCGCATGGGCAACCCCTCGCAATCGCTCTCTGCAGATGGATTTACCTTGGAGCCAGCAGACGCACAATGGGTTCAAGAGACTATCATAAAGCTACTGCTGAGCTGCGTTCGACGCACCTGGAGGGCCAGCATTCGCAGACACCGTCAGTGTTATCTTTGACAGAGAGAGGAATTGGGTGAGATGGAAAAATGACATGTGCCCGCCGTTTGACAAGGAGGCGTGGAGCGAGGAAGTGGACGGGAAGAGGGTCGGATTAGAGGAGCCACAAGGAGCTTAGAGAAAAGCGGAGAAGATCCGGAAGACTGGGCCATGGAGTCTCGGGTCGGAGTCGTGACCGACATCTGGCAATGGGCTACAGAGATTTGACAGATCTACAGAATCCTTTCCAGTTCAGTTGCTCCATTTCACTCTACTTCTTCACTGATTATAATAACAGGGTGGGTGATGTAAGGACTTCGTGAAGAAAATCAAACAAGAAGATGCTCGGATCGATATGCGGAAGAGGACACTGGCCCGAACTGCGGAGCGAATGGCCCAAGCTCGGGGAATCACTGCAGCATCTAATCAACCTGCTGCAGAAAGAGCCACACCCACACCTGCCTCTCAGGATGCTCAACCGGCCATCACGGAATAAACAAACCTGAGATGTCACCTCACCCTCCGTCAGCCCCGTTGCCTCACCCGCACACCCATCTCTGCCACCCAAACCATCTACAGCATCACTTTCAAAGCAAGACACTGGTTCTACTACCACCCCCTCAGCGATTCCGGCACTTCCAGCAGCAGCCACACCGACGCCTATTCCGGCTCCTTTGCAAGTATCAGCTCCACCGGTCGATGAGCAGATTCAGAAGTTCGAAGAAGTAAGTTTAGTAATGTATTACTTTTGATGCACTGAACGTGTTTTGTAGAATAAGCAAAGATGGGCGTGGCTCGCCTTGCGGATGGCTCGCGATCAGTATCTGCAACATTTTGGTAAGATTGGCACCGGGGATGTACTCCTACTGGCGCAAAGAGATTGAAGCGGAGAAAAAGGGATAAGGAAGAAAGGAACGGAGAGAACCGAGAAGAAAAAACTCACAAAGAAGATGAGGAGAATGTTCCAAACATGGGTTCGCAAGGGGGTGAACGTGGTCTGACAAATGAGGCCCAATTGGAAGCCAGCAAAATTGGACCATCCAGTCGGCAGGATGCGGAAGGAGATGTTAAGATGGAGGACCGATGATCCTATAAGTGAAATACTTCGGACTGGGTGTGACCCTGGACCTGAGCAAGGCGCCAGGCGACTTCGACCACTTTCCTCCTCGACTGAGATCCTCCTCGCTGTCCTCGACATTGTGCAGTGTACTGTTAGCCATTACATACTCACTAGGAAATGTTCACGCATGTTCGGATTCATTTTTCACGTACTGCGGTGTGAGGCGACGGCGACCACCGATTCAACAGCGCAACCCTACCTGCTGTTTTTTCGACACCGCAACCACACTGTCGATACCGCCCAAAACGCGATACCACTGCTTCCTGTTCTCCCTATACCACACGAAACTTTATAATAATCACTGAGCAACTATAATGTCCACGGAGAACGGGCTGCGAGTGCGTTCTGCTGCGCGCGTCGGCTGACAACAGACTCAACCCTGATATTTTCTTTCTTCGGAACAGCGCGTTTTGGTCACTGGCGGAGCAGGTTATATCGGTAATGGACTACTCTTCTGCGGCTTCAGCGTGCGGGGCCGCGTGTTCAACCTTGGAAGCTCATGGCATGACTTACAGGTTCACATGTTGTCTTCGCCCTCCAGCAGACGCGACGATACAAAGTAATATCCATAGACAACCACCATAACTCCTTCCCAGCTGCGTTAACCCGCGTCGCCCAACTTGCGCGCGATGCACTCCCAGTGAACCCTACGCCGGCAGACCTGGAAAGTACAGAAATCGACGCACATAGGTGTGACCTGACGAACGCCGAACAAATTAGAGCAGTATTCGAAAGCTATGGAAAAGGCGGGATTTGGGGAGTTATCCACATTGCGGTGAGTCTTTTTCGCGTCTTCTGGTAGCTGGTCCACGATTGAATGGTGGGGGAAAAATGTTCAGGCATACAAGGCAGTTGGCGAGTCTGTAGAAAAACCCTTAGAGTATTATGCCAACAACGTCGCCGCGACCAACTTGCTGCTCCAGATCATGTCCGTTTATGACTGCACCCGGATCGTCTACTCTTCCTCCGCCACTGTCTACGGTACACCTCCTAAAATACCTATTCCGGAGACCACCCGGTTAAAAGCTGATAGCCCGTATGGTCGGTCGAAGATTATGTCTGAAATGATCATTGAGGACTTGTGTCATGGTAAACTTCTTGGTCTCGATGGTTCCTTGTATGGCACTGACAAAAACGGACAGCCGAGCCACACCGCTGGCGTGCAATCTCTTTGCGTTACTTCAAGTCAGTCACCAGTGTTAGCGTTGGTCTAAATTCTAACATTTCTTAGTCCTGCTGGTGCACATCCATCCGGCCTCATAGGAGAGGATCCTCGAGGTCGGCCTGGAAACCTATTGCCGCTGCTGGCTCAGATGGCCGTCGGACGCATCAAAGATGATATGCTTAGG
This sequence comes from Pisolithus marmoratus, assembly GCA_024613145.1. NCBI lineage: Eukaryota > Fungi > Basidiomycota > Agaricomycetes > Boletales > Pisolithaceae > Pisolithus > Pisolithus marmoratus. The sequence continues at coordinate 61,819 of JANFAE010000528.1, read as the reverse complement.
GTGTTTGGGAATGATTATCCGACCCCGTATGGAAAATATGTCGGACGAGTGGAATATGTGCTAACATGTCTCCTACAGTGACGGCACGTGTGTTCGGGATTATCTCCATGTTTTGGATTTGGCGTCGGGTCATCTCCTCGCTCTCGATGCTCTGGCCCCCGAATCCACCATATTTGATAATTGTCCTAACGAAGCCCGCTACAAGGCGTACAACCTAGGGAAAGGGCGAGGAATGAGCGTGCTCCAGATTGTCGAGGCTATGCGAAGAGCTACTGGCTTCGATTATAAGTACGAGATTATTGGAAGGAGGTAGGCTGACATGTCAGCACGTCAAGTTCTCTTCTGAAATGGCATCCCTTCCAGGCGTGGGGATGTTCCAGATCTCACTGCTGACCCAACTCTTGCTGAATTGGAACTGGGTTTCAAGGCACCCCAACCCTTGGAGGTCATGTGCAGAGATCTTTGGAACTGGCAGACGAAGAATCCCAACGGTTATGCCGACATTTACCTACATGCAACTAATGGTGGACCTGACCTTTAGAATCGCGGATTTGTTGACTTGCGTAATCACTTTGCCTAGCAACCTCTAGAGAGACGATGGTGTAGTAGAAGCAGATCATAACCGTTAATGATACCCTCCTCCGTAGTTCCCGTAGGAAGTGGACGCCTTGGCTTGCGAGACTTGTCGCATCAGAAAGGATACTGGGTCCGTTGTTCGATGACATTCTATATTCTTATGAATATCGGACCGTAGGGTTCTCAAGTACTTTTCAGGGCATGAATTGATGAACAATGATGTCGAAAAGACCTGTGCTGACTTTCCATAAAGGGATATAGGCGTGTGAGATCAGTGTACTTGCATTACCATCCTTGCACAACGAACCCCACGTCCAATATTCGTCCTGTAGCGAGCTGATTTGGCAATGGTAAGTGCGTCAAGACGATGTGAAGATATGTGATCAGGCTACTGAACAAGGATGCCCATAGTCGTCCGGGTGGGAAGTGAGGATGTCTAATTCGAAGAAGCTGCCCTATTTCTTCAACGCGGAGACGAAAGAGTCTCGATGGGATGCCCCGCGAGACCTCACCAAAGAAGAAATTGAGGCTCTACCGGGTCACGAATATCTCGAGATTCTGACTCAAGCGAACCACCCATCTGCAGGTCAAATCAGAGCAAGTCACCTTCTCGTGAAGCATAGAGGTAGTCGTCGTCCGTCGAGCTGGAAAGAAGTGCGTGATCTTGTGGCTCATTTCAAGTGTTATGCCGGGCACTGAAGCTACCCATAGTCCAACATCACACGAACCAAAGAAGAGGCGATTGCCATCCTCGAGCAGTACCGGCGTGAGATCCACGCTGCTTCGAACAAGGCTGAGAAGTTTGGCCAACTTGCAAGAGAACACTCGGACTGCTCGTCTCATAGCGCAGATGGCGACCTTGGCATTTTCGGCCGTAACCAAATGCAAAAGCCGTTCGAAGATGCTGCCTTCGCGCTGCAAGTGAAAGAAATCAGTGGCATCGTCAGTACGGATAGCGGTGTCCATTTGATCATGAGGACGGCGTAAGGTGGCCGTGTAGGAGATGAATGAATGGCTGGAAGAAGCAGTGTACTACCAGGAATCTCACTACCCTTGTAACTTAGGTGTATACTCGGCCGCGCGCCACACGTCGAGATACCGACAGCTTGTTTGCATATGTGGAGCACTTTTTTCAATGAATTTTACTTGTTCCCAAGAACGAGCACGCGCGTGTAATAACCGTTCAAGGTCAGTTACATGCTTAGGTGCGGTGTGAGCTTGAAGCTGAGGTCGTGTATTGCAGTTCGACCGGGCAGCGTACTTACAGAGCCCCGAATGTCGGAAATTATTCTGGAGGGCCTGCCTGAGCTACCCGCCATCGGAGCTTTGATACCAGCCTTCGTAATTTTTACCTCGTTTATTTACCTGGCTTCGCGAAGATCCAAGTTGTCAGGTGAGCCCGTATATCACTTCGGAGAATCTGCACGGGAAGATGAGGCAGGTGGTGTGCAAAGCGCTATTGCATGGCCTACTTCGGCTACCACGTGGGTGCAGGCGTGACCCATAGGTGGTGCTAACTTGGCTTCTGGCATTCTTCCCTGTGCTTTTGACGATGGCGTCAATAGGCTCGACCGGCTGCGATGCACCTGCCACGCACAGTCCTACTACTGCGGACTTTGACTTTTCGAATATTAGGGTAACGAGGATTCTCATCCATCCGATCAAGGTGATCAAACAAGACAAGGGCCTGTCATTCTGTTGACACTTCCGCCGCCAGAGTTGCAGAGGAACGTCGGTGCAACAGGCCAGATACACGTTGGAAGGATTTCAGGTAAACACCAGCCATTAGAAGCTTGGCGTGACTTACACAAAGTGCAGTATGACAGAAAATGGTGCATCGTGGATGCTCGCGACAATTCTGTGGTAACTGCTCGACAGCTCAGTAAGGTAGAGTCAGCCTTGCATCTCGCCCGGAGTTTGCTCCCTCCTAACGTAACGGCAACGGGGTGTGCATGTAGATGGTATTGATTCATCCCCGGATTGTCCCGGGTTCTTCTTTAGAGCCAGAACGTCTGGAGGTTTTCTTCCCGGAGAGCTCTGGTTGCGAGTCGTTCTCTGTCCCTCTGAATCCTGGGGAAGAAGAGGTTCGCCATTTACGGAGGCAAGCATGCTGTCTTTTGCTTGGATAAACCAGCTGACGATGTGCTTGCGTATCAGAGTGGGAGTCTCCCTATGGGGAAAGAAAGATATCGATGGTTACATATGTGAATCTCTAAGTGGACCATCTCCGTCTATCGTACTTTCGGAGTATCTCGAACACCCGGTCCACCTAGTGTTTAAAGGTCCACACCCACGGATTTGTCCTCCCACGAGCAGATTCCCAAAACTGGACGTTCCATCATATTTCCAGGACGCGTATCCACTCCTTATCGTGTCCGAGGAGAGCGTGGCTGCTGTGCAAAGCAAAGTGAGGGAAATGATTGGATCCCAAGGCGTGGGCGAAGAGTGGACTGAACGGGAGTTAGAGATCGAGAGGTAATCTGAAAAAAGCTTCTTGGTGCCTTGTCGTCATTGACCTTCAACGTTGACCAATCTCTCGGATTTCTAGGTTTCGACCAAACATAGTTATCAAAGGGGCAGGTGCCCCATTCGTTGAAGATATCATAACCGAAATGACCGTTACTTCGGAGAAACGAGTTGTGGACTGTGAAACACCGCTCGTGCATTTGGTTTGCAAATGTACTCGCTGCATGGTGAGAGGATGGGTTTTTCTTGATGAAACCTGCTTGACACACTTTGCACCACGTACCCACCCCCTGGTATCGACCTCTTGCGTGGGTATTTTCGTAGCTGCCCAATGTGGATATTGTGACAGGTGTTCGTGACAACGCCGTTCCATTTAAGACTTTGATGAAGTTTCGGAGGGGCCTGAATCCAGCGCGAGCTAATTTGTGTTGTCTGGGTTGCAACGGGGTTTTCACTAAAGAGGGTGTAATGAGGGTAGGCGACTGGGTACATGTCAGGAAGACTGGGCCGGTGTAGGTTGACTGACCGGGTTCTTATGAATGGAAATCAATCGTGTAGCTCTAAGCTCAGCTATTAGGAAACATACTGTCTCGTGTCTACACGGTGCCATACGAATTGGAAGAGGGTGCACACATACGGCAGTTGGCATTAATATTTGTAGATGAATGATGGTCCTCTGCCGATTTGGGCATGACAAACTTTTCATAAGGGTGAGGCGCGCGGTCAAATGCGCAGCATGAGCGGGTCAGCCTGAGGAGCGAGGCCCCGTCGGGAGATGGGGCAATGCTCAGGAACACGATGTCAAACAGAATCGAATCACTGGTTGCTGTTATAGTATTAGTAGCTCAACCACGCACAGCACAAGGGGTGATGTGAACGCGATAAGGCACTAGCCACGTGGGAGTCGTCCTGTTATGGATATGATCCAGGAAAGGCAAGTGAGCCGGAGCGTCTGCAACCAGGTTGGAACTGTCGGAATCTCTCTGCATGTCCTGAGCATGTCCACAACCAGACCACGACCTTGGCCACTACGCACCAGGAACTTCTAATTACTCGTTCTCGCCCTGTTCGCCGTTAATCCCCAGCTTCTAGCCATGGCGATCGGGAAGTGGAACCCATTTACCCAACAGGTTCCTGCAACCCAGGACGTCGCACTTCCAACTACCGTGCCGATACCCCACCCGGATGGAAAGCAATTTGGCTTTGAGAATGTGTGTATTGCTTCTCCAGAACCATATCGCTTTCATTCTGACCAGGTCCACAGTTTGGCAATACTTGGTGAGCTGCAACCTTGCAAGAACAGCCCCTCGCACACACTGAGCATTGTGGCCGCCCTAGTTATGCCAACTCTGTCCTTCAGGCCTTGTACTTTTGCGTCCCGTTTCGAGAACTTGTCATCAGTCATCCAGATCCATATGCATCTCTCCACCAGACTCCATCTCAGTTCGCACCCGCGGGAACTCCCACATCAACCAATCCATCCGTACCTCCCCGTCGTAAATCGGAACGAAGACCCACATTGGATTCATCCACCTCTAATGGTCCATCGCTTGCACCGGCACCGCCCATTCCCTCGTCTCCGCGCACCCTCTTTTCCGCCCTTCGCTCGTTATACTTACACATCGCTCGGAATCCAGCTGACAAGGGAACGGTTGCACCCCGAGCATTTATTGAGAAACTCAGAGAGATTAACGAAGCGTTTAGAAATACAATGCACCAAGATGCTCATGAATTCTTGAATTACCTCCTAAACAGAATTGTAGAGGAGGTGCAGGAGGAGAGAAAAAATCGGTCAGCGTCCGCTGAGGATTGTGCGTGGAATCGACCCGTTTTCCGAATGCGCCAATACCGTTTACAGTGTCTAGATCCGTTAACTCTTCTTCGGATGCCTCACAGAGCATGATGGGTGGCAGCTCGAGTTCAGCGTCTCATTCATCAGGCAGCACATTCGTCCACCAGATATTCGAGGGGACCTTGACGAGCGAAACGCGATGTCTCACTTGCGAGAACGTAAGCTTACCAATACACTCCCTGGCATTACTACATGATAGTTCCAGGTATCTTCGCGAGACGAGTCCTTTTTAGACTTGTCCATAGATATTGAACAAAACTCCAGTGTCACCGCCTGTCTACGACAATTCAGTGCGAGCGAAATGCTTTGCCAGAGGAATAAATTCTTCTGTGATGCATGTTGCGATCTGCAAGAGGCCGAGAAGAGGTTGGTATTGGCTGTTCTTTATTACTGTACCTGCTTATGGCCTGATGGTGCAGGATGAAGATCAAGCAACTTCCAAACGTGCTTGCACTCCATCTAAAACGGTTCAAATACCAGGAGGACGTGCAAAAATACATCAAATTGACGTACCGTGTTGCGTTTCCTATCGAACTTCGTCTGTTTAACACCATCGACGACGTTCCTAACTGTGATCGCTTGTACAAACTGTTTGCTATCGTCGTACATATCGGGAGGTATGTGGATAGTACCTCTCGCTGGTGCAGTTGGTCCGTTTGATATCTCTACTTACGTTCACTCGAACCTAGCGGCCTAAATCACGGACACTATGTTAGCATTATCAAGACCATGGACAACTGGCTCGTATTCGATGACGACGCCGTAGACATCATCAAGGAGAGCGACATTCCCAAGTATTTCGGCGAGTCAAACTCTGGCTCCGCGTATGTGCTTTATTACCAAGCTGCAGACCTTGATCTTGTCACGCTCGGTCTCCCTCCACCAAGTCCGCAGACAGCGGAACGAGCGGTGGCTCATCCTGAACCGCCGCAGCATAATTTGACAGACTCCCCTAGTTCTATATCGAAAACTCTTCCCGCTCTCCCACCCGGCCTCCATTGTGAACCCCGAGAAGCGTCTGCACCTTCGTTCGCTTCATCACCTCCACCCGTTTCCCCGTCATCCCCACAAGAGCCTCCTGTGCCAACCCACGTGACTCCTAAATCGCCCCGTAAATCCCCGTCACAGCTCTTGAAATTTAATTTAGGGACCTCATCATCCACTGCGCATGTGCCAACTGTCGGTTCCGCGACGATGGCGGAAGCTATTGCTCCGAGAAAGAACGGTATACTGCGCCCGACGCGGCTGACAGGGCACTCTAATGCTCCCGAGGTGAAGTCCGACTTGTCTGGCGCTTCGCCCACTGTGGCAGTTTTCAAAGAAGAGCTGGCCTCGCATGAGCTCTCGAATGGTAATGCCAGTGGAAAAGAGAAGGATGAAAAAAAGATTCCAAATTGGTTCCGCAAGAGAAGTTTCAAGAGCAGTGGAAAATCGCGGCCACACTCAGAAGCCGATGCAGAAATTCCTGCGTCACCACCTGACATATTGCTTGGCAACACCCTAGCACCGTCCACTCAACCGCCTGTTTTCCCACCATCAAGGAACGTCCGTGGTTTTTCCGAGCCTGTGACAGCAGATGTTGCGTCACACTTGAATCATTGGCAACCCTCCGCAGAGTCTGCGGCGCATGTACGCAAGGAGATACCTCGTTCTTTTCCTGCAGCTCCATTTGTCGGTTCCACAACTGCGCCTGTGTCCTCTCCGTCGGATCGATACATACGGACCTTACCCACTATACCCAGTTCTCCACAAAGTGCCAAGACCACGCAAGAACACCCATCACCGTTCTCGGGGGGAAGCACAGACTTTACCCGCACGCAGCGGGATCATACCAGAGATGTACTTGCATCTATGGTGCATAAAGCACCCGCCCGTCCTGCCACCTCTGCTGGACCGATTGGCGCGGATGCCTCACCATCAAGGCATACGAACGGGTTTGCTCATTTGCCACCTGGCGTCAATGGTTACCACGAGCATACTGTGAATGGTAACATCCACGTACCACCTCACATTATAGAGGGAACGTCAGCCATAGGGCCAAGCCCAACGAAACGACCTCAAGACAATGGACGACCAAGGACTGCGCACGGCTCCAATGTTCTATCAATGACTAGTATATCAGCCAGCGCGGCTGGCACAGGCTTTCGAAGAGCCAGGCGTAAGCTTAGCTTGACGGCGCCAATGCTTGGCTTTGGAAAGAGGGACAAGCAGAAAGAGAAGGAACGTGAGGGCGACCAGGAAAGGCCATACGATTCTCCCAATGGTCATGTATTGGTGCCGCCGCCTGCCCGCGACTCCAGAGAGTTTCCCCCATGAATAAGGCGGATATTGATACTGCTTTCAATATATGTTGTGAGTAGACCATAACGGCATAATCTTTGATGTAAATATGTTCTTTTCTCGGTTTTCACTTCACGCTAGCTCCTGCATGGGGGAGTCTTTATTCCCGTTTTCATCGATCACTTTCCCTCACCATGCTGCTGGCTCCAAGATGTAAGGTATGCATTGTTTTGTTCTACGTATAGCTGTCAAGGCTGGATGTAGTACAGTGTACTAACTCTTGTTGTAAGTTATTCTCATTCTTGCTTTTACCTCTACCATTTCAGACTGGATGTATTTGTTCGATCTAAAGATAGCAAGTGTAATGAGAGCAAAATGACAGTAAATCGCTTGGTGCGTACAATTGTTACAGTAGATGGTGCTGGAAAGATAAAACTACGATGGGTATCCGAGAGGGTCACTGATCTGAGTCGGCGTACAGAGAATAGTCTGTTCATTATAATTCGAGCATCCGATGGTCGGCCAGCGGGAGCGGACGCCTCTGACCATCTGCGGCTAGTGGATCACCACTATATCAAGCATACAATTCCAGAAGCGTGGCAAAGCACTTACTTTGCGACGGAGCGTACGCAAGGTCGACGACATGAATATGGGCGTCATCCGGCTTCACGTAGAAAATCCGGCCAATGCTTTCATCCCACGCCATAGCTTTCACACCTCTTCGGAGATCATCATATAAGTCCGTGCATAGATCGAACCTTGCTAGGACTTGAGACCGATGTTCATATGCTTCCCGTAAGATACCCTGCAGGAGCTCGCGCCTCTTCACGCTGTACGTATCAATAAAATGCGGATCAACAATATGACTATATATACTGTTGACGCCCGGGGTATCGGTACGGTCCTCAAGTGAGGTGCCGTATAGAAGCGTGCGGTGGGAACCTGGACAGACGAACAACCGACATGTGCCGTGCCATGTGTACTCTTCGTAGAGTAGCGACTGGCCGTCATCGTTGAAGGTATCCTGTACCGAATAGTATGGTGTTTGCGGTTGACCTTGTCGAAGAAGCCAGAAAGGCATAGGTACCGGTTTAAGTGTGATGTACCTCAGTCGACCTCCCGATTTCCGATAGAAGATATTGATGGGCGGAGCGACGACAGGGTCCGAGAGTGATTTGCCACCCAACAGGTCATAATCCTGCGGGTCACTGATTTGAATATCTTCGGCATCATCTGCGCGGAATGAGATCAGGGAGGTGGACGTATGACTAGGAGTTTCGCTGTCACCAGCGGCCGGTATGGCAAACATAGCGATAGTGAGGAGACCTGGAGGTTTAGCAGGAGGCCTTCTTGGATCACTTGTGGCGGTAGGTGTGATGTCCGTTATTGCTCGAATTACAAGGATCTCTCTTTGGTGAGGTAATATGCGGATGTTACATATCCGATACATCTACACATGGGGGAACTCAATACGCTTGATTTGTCCATCAGGATGTACTTACAAGAGTTGAATTCATCTCCTCGCGTGCACAGACCATTGTGGTAACCGATCCCATGCCCGTCAACTGCTTGAAGACGATAGTCTCCGCACCCTTGACCACCGCCAAGGTAGGGACGTCATCGATAATAGCAAGGTCAACCATGCTAAATTCTGATGAACTCCGCAAGACAGACAAGAGGCGAAACGGGGGAGGTTGGGACCCGGCAAATTCAAAGAATTCAGAAGAGCCAGGGTCAAGGCGTGGATCGGCTAAAGCATCCAAAGCATCCAGAGAGATCTGTATGCAGGAGCATACATATTGCAAGGGAATAGGCGGATCGATCTTCAATCTCGGGTTATTCCTTATTTCGTGGTATATGGAAGGGTCCACATTGCGGCTGTTATAGTCAGTGATTAGCAGTATACCCTTGTGTGCGAGAGGGGAAGTGAAACTCACCTTTCGTTGGAAATGCGACCAATTTTTTTGCGGCGTACATATGCGATCACGATGCTGGGATTACCACCTACAGTCATGTATTTGGCCCTAAGATTGTATGCTTTCTGCTTGACTGGAGTCTCAGCCAAGGGTACTATACCTCCGACACGATGATCAAGCGCAAAAACGCATAGTGAGTAGAGGTTTTTTGCCCAGTTAGAAACGGATGCCACCATGTACTTTCCTCCAGGGAGCACGACCATTGACTGGATTAACCGATGTGCCAGAAACGATTTACGGAAGAGGGTAGAAGGCCGTGACGACACCCAGTTCATGTCAAGAGTGATGGCCCTAACAACAAGCCTTTCCGCTTCAAACGAAGTTAGAAATCGAGAGGAGTAGCGTGATGACGGCGGAAGCTGTGGCGCATTTGGCCCAATTCTCTTGAGAAAGCGTTTCCATATGATGCCTTGATGCGTCAGGTTGTAGTACAACTTGCTAACCTAGGGGCAGTCAATTCCACTGCCTGAATGCGGTGAACAAAGGGGTTCTTACGCTTCGCAAGGACATGATATCTTCCACGTCCAGGTAACTAAAAACCTCGATTAGGACGTCATCTGAAAGGGCATTCAATGATAGCGGCCCCTTTAAATTGACGCGTGACTCCCAGGAATCCTGCCTACGGGTAACGCCAAGGTCGGGCAGAGACTGTTCGGTGCACAGAGACCAGAAACGAAAGGCCATTCAAGCAAGGAGAAAATTATGCAGTTGGGTGAGTCCCATGGACATCATTTTACACATTTCAGAAGCTTGTTTGCACAAGATACTCGCAGTGCACGTTTCCTTGTTTTTTTTTTTTTTTCTTCTTCTTTGCGTGATCGGTTAGCATCTTCCGTGGCAACAGACTTGTTAGAAAACAAGGTGTATGGTTTGACTTCGAGGACTCCGTCGAATACAACACTTCCCATAAATGGTGACCGCAAAATGCACAACAAATCATCCACCGCAACATCTCAGATCTCGTCGATTATCACCCGCCACCAGACGGGTGCAAGTCTTGAAATTACTGAACAGTATGTACACTGAGGAATAAAGGATGTCCCACTTTTTCTATTTATTTTTACTATAAATCACTCGACTACGGGCTATCTGGGTCACTGACACCTTAGTCGCAAACCTTCATTAGCAGTTTGCCTACTGTTTTCCCGCCAATCAAATCTATCTGAGCTTCACGAGCACCCTCTGTTGTGAATGGGTATTCCTTGTGTATCAAGGGCCTCAACGTGTTGTTTGACAGGAGGTTAAACAGTGCGTTCCCGTAATACAGTGATTCGCTTGGTGTGTAGGTGTAGTTGCTCATCCTAAGACGGCTAGCTGAAGAATTTCTGGAGATATTCAAGACACGAGTACATACCTTGGCCGCACAATTGTAACGTTTTTCTCGCAGAGCTTCAAAGGAGGGAAAGGTGGTACTGCTCCCGAAGCACCTCCCATGGAGACTAGCGTTCCCTTCCTCCTGATCATGCGGAAATTGGCCTCGAAGCTGCTCCGCCGGGATAATCAGTCTAGCGACTCTTATGATGCACCGGTAAACGTACGTGTCTTTGCCCACTCCGTCGAATATCGCATGCACGCCTTCGCCACTCGTGATCTCCAATACTCTCGCAACGGTATCCTCTTCCTTGTAAATGATTACATGGTCTGCGCCATTACTCTTGGCGAGTTCAGCTTTCTTCTTGCTCGACGTCGTTCCGATAACAATCGCCCCTCGATATTTGGCAAATTGACACATGAGCACACCCACTCCACCAGCAATGGTGTGGATTAGAATGATGTCACCCTGCCGGACATTGTATGAATCCTCCATGAAAGAGATGGCAGTCAAACCCTGAATCAGGGAAGCAGCCGCAGTACGAGCAGGTATGTTTTCAGGCACGGGGTACAAAGTCTTCCAAGACACCGAAATATATTGTGCATGGGAATTCGGAGCGTCCTGGTGATGGGTTTTGAGAGGCCGGCCAGCTCTACTGTGCGCGGATGCTTACTACAGCAACTCGGGAACCTTCCTTGTACCCTCGCTTTTGGTAGTCAGGATCGCTGAGGACGGCAGGGTCTGTCGGAAGGAAAATGATGGTCCCAGCGGCCTCAACCCCCATAACGAAGGGGAATTCATTCGGGGGATAAATTCCTCGGCTGGGGCCGTCAGTAAGCAGGTTACAGCGAGAGTAGCGGGCGTTACCGATAGGCAGTATCGATGAAGTTGATACCGAAGTAGTCAACCTATCATCGATGGCATCTGTCAATGACACAATACTGCCGCGGTTTGAGTTATAGTGCCATACTTTGATAACCAATTCTGAAGGTTTGGGTGTGGGGAACGGAATCTCAGTTTTCTCCAGCACCTCAGGGCCACCAGTCTTGGCGATGGTAACAGCTTGGATCGTAGAAGGGTACGCCATTTTGTATCCCTTAGGCAGGGGCTAGCGCGGCAGTAGTGAGAAGGCCTCTTGCGATAAGTAGGCAGACTTGAGGGTGCCGCAGCCTTGATTCCGTCATCAGCACTTTAGTACCACCATATTCGCTCCTCACTAAGCAAGGACGCGTACGTCGTTAATCTGGACTAAGTATCCGCTTCCTCAATGTTACACTGGTAGGTCCGTGTGCGCAGAATCACCCGCGATACCTGATAGTATCATTGCGTTAGACACAACGGACATTGACATCAAAACGCCAGTTATACATAACCAGGAGTGAGACTATCGATACAAGCAAGGATAAACACGCCCGAAACTCATTTAAACTGAAAGCCACTTCCGATAGAGGCTGTCCGCAAGAAGTACAGCGTCTGTCGTCACATAAATTAATGAGAGATTATATGCAGCCTCTCGTGCGATGGAGATATCCTTCAAACGCACAACTCAGAAATCTAGCAGAGACGTAGACCGCTGACTCACATCATCACCCCGGCTTTCAATCAGCTGCAGCGCCTTCTCATAGTGGGTGACTGCGAGCGAGTGGAGACCTGGGTGGGACCTGTGTAAGTGGGATGATGACAGATGGGAACACTTGTTACCGAGTTGGTGGAACACTCTCCCAAAATTGAACTCAATTTCTGGGAGGACGTGGTCACCAGCTTGTCTTCGGATCCTGCGGTAGTGAGAGAGAAATGCCATGCCCTAAATACGTCATTAAGAGAGGATAAACGGGCACCAAACCACTCACCTGCACGATTAGGTGGTGCCGGTTATCTGACTGGCGTTGCATCGCCCGCCCAATTGAGGAGATGGCTAAACACAAGCAGATCATAGGGTCCTCTGGACAGTAATCGTATGCGTGCAGAAGGTAAACTGACCATAACGACATCAGGTGAAAAAGTAGAATTCATCAGGGAACTCACAAATTGCACTCTGGTAACTCTTCGCTGCTAGACATAGCTGCCCATAGATAGTGACTGGCATCGGGTTATTCTTCGCCGGTAGCTGAGGTTGTCTTTTGTCTCCTGACGGGTCTGCATCACTAGAGTCATCAGCTTCCTCATCCAAAGCATCGCCGCCCTTCGCCCCGTCATCGTCTTCTCCCGCTTTTGTCGAAGATAGATTGTAGCGTCGACTGGAGCTATTCCACTTCAGAAGTTCTGGCGTCCGGACGGCAGCGTCACTAAGACGCAACTCCCTAAACAGATGTTTCTGTAGCGTAGAACTTATGAAAGAGTCCGTAGCGCGCAGTCCGTTCGAGAGCGATGACATCAATATGCGGAACGGTTCATTGTTGAACTGATATGTGTTGATCAACTTTCGGCACTGTTCGACAGCAACGGGATAGTTTCCCGCCGAAATTGCGCAGGCTTAGAGAGAACTTTGATTAGTTGATAATGTGCAACCTCAAAGACCACATACTGATGATGGCAAGCCGGATGGTGACCTGCGTCTCTTTGCTGCGGTAGGCGTTCGACATAAGAATGTGCCGTAGCACCTCTTCAGCCAGCTCGTGGTCACCTCGTTTAGTCAACGTAAATGCATACTGAAGAGAAACGTAAGGCTAGGACTTGACGACAGTTCCTATCTCTCACCTGCATAAATATGCGAAGCCAATTACCGAAAGAAACACCCCGGAATGAATCAACCTTCCCTGGGCTCTGTTCATCATCTCTTCCCTTCCGAGCGTGCTTATTACGCTCTTTGGAAAGCGATACCATAAGCCCGCGAATGAGGGGCACCGGCGAAGGACGCACCATTCAACTCCAACCTCGATGCCATCCGATCTTCATCAGCACCATCGGTTCGTCGCTGGTATCGGCGCTTGGGAAACATGCCGCGGAAATCGTAGTTCTACACGGTCGTCGAGTTTCGGCAAGTGCATATCAACTCATCCTCACCCACCTTGGTCGTAAGGAACAAATTCCTCGTTTCCCTGAACATCTCGATAAGCTTCTCAGCCTCGAGTATCCATTCTCTCTCATCCTGATCAACCGGATGATCACCGAGTATCCTCGGCCAAAGCTCTTCGATTCGCTTGTACCCCGTTACGACCTCCTTCTCACGTTCTTCTTCGAGCACTTTGAGCTCTGCCAAGCTCAGTCGGCCTTGCTTGTTGGCGGCTTTGCCCTTTTGCCTTGCTTGGGATTTTTCATCGAACAAAGATGCCGTCGGTTGTGGAGTGGTTCTGTCGACGTTGATGTCTTCAGGCTGGGCTGGACGTCGTTTTCTAGAATCAATAACTAGAATTTCCCATCAAAGATGTAAAATATGCTTTGTGCTTGAACGGTACCTTGATACACGAGCTCAAGCGCTTTACGCGGCTCGTCCATGATCTCGTAGAGTTCGGCAAGCTTCATCTTGACGTCGTTATTTGATGGATCGGCTTCGACGACTGTTTTGGAGGATATCAGAAAAAGCATGAAGGGTGGCCACGATAGTGAAGAAACCTTGTTTGTACACTTCTGAAGCGTCGCGCAAGTCGCCTTGCATTCTTCGACAAGTGGCAACCTGGAGCAGAACGTATAAACCACTTGTCTACAGGCCATTAGGATAGTCATATATACGCTGGTGGGGAACATACAGCTGATTCCGCGCCAAGCATTTCATAAATGGGTCGTGCATCGCTGTACATTTCCCGCTCAAAATAAGCGTCTGCAATTTCCACGAATAGTGCAGCATAGTCTAGCACGTCTTGTGAGAGTACTATGTCAGCATGCATCTATCGCAAACGCGTACATCACTCGCCACCACCATCGCAAGAAACAAATAACGAACCTTTCCTTCGCCTAGATCGCCTGTCTTGATACGTGACACAGCAAGTCGGTGACGTGCATTGACGTCAAGTGGATAATATCCCGGCTGAACGTCGCCATGACGTTGAATGGTGACACCACCTTCCTCCGGAGGTAGATCGTACTCCCGATCGTCCTCGCATACATCCCAAAATTTCTGCACAGCGCGTCCCTGGAGCCACCTCCACCCCCGTCGAACCGTCTGGATGGCACGGCTGTACTGATTCATGGTATTGTACAAATCAGCGAGGACAAGGATTTCCATCAATCCAAATTCCATGCGTGGAGTGGCGCCTTTAGAGAGAGATGGATCAAGGGCATGTCCAAGCGGATACACACTTTGGTAGTGTTCTAATGCACCCTCGTAGAGTGATGCACAGAGTACAAAATCGGATAGTTCTATTAAGATGGGACGAAGTTCTGTGAGAACAGTGGTGTCATGGGGAAAATGCTTGAGAATGGCGAGGAAGGAGTGGCGAGCCTATATGCGCACTGATGAGGAAGATCAGGCGAAAGCGGCATACAGAAAGAAGTACATACGGTTCGAAGGTCGTTCGTCTCTCTTGCAAGTGTGGCTCGATCCCAGAGCGCATCCACGTTTGTGGGATCCAGACTGTACAGCTTACTGTAACAATACAATGCCTGTTGATTGTATCCCAAGTCCCTGCACGTATAGCATTGGGATCTGTGAAAAAGAAATCAATGAACTCGGGTGGTCCACTCACCTAGACTGCTTCGCCAGGCGCTCCCATTCCTCTGCGTCGTGTCTGAGGTGAGCTGCCACGATCCTCAACTGGAGCGCTTTCTGAGACTCGTTTCTATCTTCATAGCATTGTGCAAGGACCATCCAAGCTGATATGGCACGTGGCTCGATACGAATGACCTCTTGCATCGTACGCATGGCTTCCTGGAGATCGTTATCGACGTATGCTTGATTACCTTGACCGATGAGCCCGCGAACTTGATGAGACAAAGTAGGACCGATTCTCCGCTGACGCTGTACGATGTATGCAGTGAAAACGATAAGCGTCGAATTAGGCGAGATACGGCAGGTGGTCTACGATACCTTTCTTTTCTTCCTCTTCCCGATCCCGGATGCCTCACGCAAATCGTCCCGGAATGTGTCTTCATCTGGAGCGCGGAAATCCCATTCGCGTTGGAGGACACCCGCTGAAGATACGTCATCTGATGTTCGGATGTCCTTTACTAGTCGCCTGTACGGGTACACGGTGAGAGTGTACTTATGAATAACGACACCACAAAACGTACTCGAAGTCGTTTTCGATGGCGGCTTCCGCGGGTGCCGGAATGTCTTCTTCAGTGTCGACATCGTCTGACAGCGAATCGAAGCCACTTGTCTCTGATTCGTCATCTGCACTCATCAAGTCGTACCTTTGCGCTGTCGAGAGCACTCACACAAATCCACCTCGTCTCCTGACATCGCTCAAGCAGCTAATAGTGGTCCAAGAACTGCTTGGCTACGTTCGCTTATGTAAGGTGATATCACACTACTGCCGTCCGTCAGAAACAAGTTTCTAATCGGCACAAACTCCACACAAAGGAACAAGAAGCTCCGACAAACTGAACGGTTCATACATACCTACATTTCATCCAAACTCTCTTTCGCGTGATATTACAATCTTAGATGTATACATTGTTACAGACTCAGGGCAAGCAAGGGATAAGAACGTGCCAGTTCATCATACACTTTCGGCTTTTTTTGGGGGGAGGTGAAATAATTTCGATGTTCAATGACAACAAACATCAATGGAAGGCTCCTGTTCTTGTATAGTGCAAACTCTTTTTGTGGCTCCACCAAGCTATACCTGCTTTCTTTGATTTCAGGCGCTGATTTTGATCAACAATTTTCCTATCGACTTTCCAGTGCTCAGATCGGTGTGAGCTTCTCGAACGCCCTCCGTCGTGAAGGCATATTCTTTGTGAATGAAGGGCTTCAGCGTCCCGTTCGACAGGTGACTGGATAGCGCATCTGCATAATATGACACTTCACTTGGTGTATAGGCATAGTTACCCATCCTAGGGCAGAAAGTAAGAACGTGTGTCTGAAGAAGGCCAGAGAATGATACACTCACAGGGGTTGCACCAATCTCATGTTCTTCTCTACAAGCTTCAAAGGAGGGAAAGGTGGCACGGCACCCGATACGAACCCTGTAAAAACAAGTGTTCCCTTCCTCCTGATCATTCGAAAGTCGGATTCAAAACTGGGAAAAGGGGGGAAGAATCAGGCAAAAGAGGGATCTTTTAGAAAAACGTACGTGTCCTTGCCCACACCATCGAATATCGCATGTACACCTTCGCCACTCGTGATATCCAACACTCTTGCGACGGTATCCTCGTCCTTGTAAAGGATGACATGGTCTGCACCATTCTGCTTGGCAAATTCGGCCTTCTCCTTTGTCGACGTTGTCCCGATGACGATCGCCCCACGAGATTTAGCAAACTGACACATGAGAGTGCCCAACCCACCAGCAATAGTGTGGATGAGGATAGTATCGCCTTCCTTAACTGCATACGCCTCCTCCATGAAGGAGATAGCGGCTACGCCTTGCAATGAAGCAGCAGCAGCAATGCGAACGGGTATACCGTCCGAGACAGGGTACACCGTCGTCCACGGAATGGAAACATATTCTGCATAGGTGCCTACATGGTCCTGTCGCGATTCAGAAGATATCGAATAGTTTTTCGGTTACGATTGCTCACTGGCATTAACACGGCAACTCGAGACCCTATCTTGTACCCTCGTTTCTGGTACTCGGGATCGTCGTGTACAGCGGGGTCAGTCGGTAGGCCAATGACAGTTCCAGCACCCTCTTTTCCAATAACAAATGGAAAGTGTCCCTTATACGAGCAAATTCCCTGCCTGATGACATTAACGGACATTTCTAGAGAGACCAAAAAGTGGCATACGATACCTAAAGTATATATCAGCGAAGTTGACACCAGCGTAATCAATCTGTTCGTGGTCCCGACCACCATTCAGCAGAAGTAAGGTAGAAAGAGTAAGCACTTGCGATACCATACCTTGATAATGAGATGCCCAGGTTCGACTACGGGGAAAGGAACTTCGGTTTTCTCCATTACTTCTGGACCCCCCGTCTTAGCTATAGCGATGGCAGACATCAAAGTAGGGTATGACATCTCGAATAGAGATAGTGCGAAAGCGAGCAGGGGGCGATAGTAAAAAAGATGGATAGAGGCTTTAAATAGTCCCACTAGACAGTATGTTGTTGTTGCGGTGACGTTCAATTGAGGTGACGTGGTCGGGGGATTCGATACAGCTGGCAAATGTTATACATATGAGATGTATTGTAATCACCTTGCTTTCAAAGCATGAGGGCCATCCATGGTAGTATGTATTGACTTTCTGTCAACAAATGTAGAGAAATGATGGTCAATGAACAGTACATGACGGCTGACGCATTCTACAGTCTTTGAATTACTTTTGAATTAATTGTCGCTCAGCAAACAACACGTCCATTACGGTGCTTACGTAAGTGGTTTGCAGATTTTCACACAGGCACCACGGGAACAGATAAAGATGGACTACAACATGCGCATCCTACACTTTCGAATTGCTTTTGAACTGTTGGAATGCAACAGGTATCTGTTGCGGTATACGGTTCATCATGGTGCTTAGTGGTTTGCTATAATAAACTATGAATTGTTTTCTTCCTTGGAGGGAAAGGGAAAGGCATCATGTCAATGACAAGCCTAACTGTTACATTAATACTTTGATTTCATTTCCTTCTCATTTTCAAGAACCTGAGGTTTTTACTGGGTGATGACTGAGAGAGGAGCCTGGCCATCACCATCACCAACATCATCAACGTCCTCTTACCCCTGCTTGTGGAAAAAGTAAGGAACAAGATTCTTGTATAGTACAAACTCTTTTTATCGACACCGCTAACTTGAAGGTACTACTACACATGCATTCCTTGATTTCAGCCGCTGATTTTGATCAATAATTTCCCTATTGTCTTTCCAGTGTTCAAGTCGATATGAGCTTCTCGAACGCCCTCCGTCGTGAAGGCATATTCTTTGTGAATGAAGGGCTTCAGCGTCCCGTTCGACAGGTGACTGCGCAGCGCATCTGCATAATATAACACTTCACTTGGTGTGTAGGCATAATTAACCATCCTAGGGCAGAAAGTAAGAACGTGTGCTCTGGAGAAAGCCGGGGAATAACACACTCACGAGGGTCGCACCAATTTCACGTTCTTCTCTACAAGCTTCAGAGGAGGGAAAGGTGGCACTGCACCCGATGCGTTCCCAACGGAAACAAGTGTTCCCTTCCTCCTGATCATTCGAAAATCGGATTCAAAACTGTGAAAAGGGGACAAGATCAGGCAAAAAAGTATCTGCTCAGGAAAGCGTACGTGTCTTTTCCCACACCATCGAATATCGCATGTACGCCTTCGCCATTCGTGATCTCCAACACTCTTGCGACGGTATCCTCGTCCTTGTAAAGGATGACGTGGTCTGCACCATTCTTCTTGGAAAATTCGGCCTTCTCCTTTGTCGATGTCGTCCCAATGACAATCGCCCCACGAGATTTAGCAAACTGACACATGAGTGTGCCCAAACCACCAGCAATGGTGTGGATGAGGATGACGTCGCCTTCCTTGACAGCGTATGCCTCCTCCATGAAGGAGATAGTAGTCACGCCTTGCATCAAAGCTGCAGCCGCGACGCGTGCAGGTATGCTGTCCGAGACAGGGTATGCCGTCCTCCATGGCATGGAAACATACTCCGCGTAGGTGCCTAGTTGGTCCTATCGCGACTCAGAAGGTATCGTGCAGTTTTTTAGCCACATCTGCTCACCAAGGCAACTCGAGACCCTATCTTGTACCCTCGTTTCTGGTACTCGGGATCATCGCGTACGGTGGGGTCAGTCGGTAGGCCAATGACAGTTCCAGCACCCTCTTTTCCAATAACAAATGGAAAGGGCTCATTACACGTGTAAACTCCTTGCCTGGTGACATCAATGGACATTTCTAGAGAGACCAAAGCCTGGCATACGATACCTAAAGTATATATCAACAAAGTTAACGCCAGCGTAATCAATCTGTTCACGGCCCCGATCGTCACCAATCATAATTCGGGTAGAAAGAGTAAGCGCGCGCGATATCATACCTTAACAACGAGATGCCCAGGTTCGACCACGGGAAAAGGGACTTCGGTTTTCTCCATTACTTCTGGACCACCTGTCTTAGCTACGGTGATGGCATACATCGAAGTTGGGTATGACATCCTTGAAAAACTCGACCAGGAATAGCACGGGGACAACGGCAAATGGCCTGTAGCGTGCCACAGGATGGTATTATCATCCCCGTGATTATTATTATGTTTATCCGTATCGACTGGTCTTGCTCTATCACACATGAGGAATTTCAATATTTTGATCCAAGCAGAATATAATTCTAAAGGTAAATGCAGAATGTTTGCCCAAATATATCATTATGTAAACAATTAAGACATCCTCAAAATGGAAAAGACAATTATATATTTTGCTATTGTCTAAATGTTTGACAGTAAATTATATTCTGTGGGAAATTTGAACTCTGACAAAAAATTATATTTTGATTACTGTAACTGGGCACAATATTATATTTGACCAATCACAAGCCATCAAAATATAATTTTTTGTCAGGGTTCAAATTTCCCACAGAATATAATTTACTATCAAATATTTAGACAATAGCAAAATATATAATTGTCTTTTCCATTTTGAGGATGTCTTAATTGTTCACATAATGATATATTTAGGCAAACATTCTGCATTTACATTTAGAATTATATTCTGCACAGATCAAAATGTTGAAATTTCCCATGTGTCATCTGCTTGAGTGAGTAAACCCAGCTTATGTAACGACTTATGAGATGCTGTTTCGGAATGCGGTGCACACTTCGTATTGTCACTTCCACCATGCCGATTGCATCCTCATTGCACCTAGTTACTGCTATGTATGCATCAGCCACATCAGGAACTGTGGTTCGTGGAGTGGCTATCTCATTGTTCTGTGGTTGGAACTTCTGGTGACACAGAAAGTCCATAGGCGTAGAACATCACCCGACGTACCATCTCTGCTGGGAAAACGCCAACTCAAGAATGCTGTAAATCAAACCTGCCTGTTCAATTTTCTCCACCATCCACGGCCTTTGCTCCCGTAGACTATCAATTTCCTGAAGAACGGGATCAGTCTGAAACTCCCTGGGCAGAGGACCCAACGGTGAATACGGCGCATTGATAGCGGTAGTCCTTCCGGAAGGTGACGAAGGGTAAGTGGAAGGAGAGAGAAAGCCGAAAGTGCGAAGCAGGGAAGACAGAGCGATGAACGTTCCCGTCCTCCCGATCCCTGCAGAGCAGTTCACCATAGAAGGAGGATCAAGATCGTGGCTGGAGCTGCCTTGGATGGGCTCTTTGTTCACTCTGTCAACGAGACAAACGAAATTCAACAGCGAAGCTTGGTCTTCTCTTGCAGGAACTCCGTGATCGGGCCAAGCCGTGTACAACAAGTGGGTGAAGACCACAGGCCCGCCTGGGTTCCTGATGACAGGAACAAATGCGACTTTACTTTTCAGACAGCGAGCTTCATCGATGAACCTTTGCTCCAACAATGTCACTTTGAAAGGGGGAGCGTCGTAGCCTGGTTCTGGTTCTACTATCATCGTCGCCCCTACTTCGGAAGGGAAGTACGAGTGCGCCTTGGTCCGGCCGCCCTCCTGGTTCAGTGTCAGTTGTACAATCGTACGAACCCTACTTCCGGAGGGTATATTGACAAATGAGGAGGGAGGTGATGCCATGATAGGCTGCGCGATAACACTGAGGAAAGCGTGAGCCGTTTCGGGCAGCGGTGCTTGTGTTGCGATCCAGAGTTTCTTTCCATATAACTCCCTCACCCAACTCCCATTGAAGTAACGTCCGTTCACCTTTCCCTCACTACTTCCGGATGTGCATCCACCTTGGTTCCCCACAACCACACGAGTGCGGTCATACGGCTTTATATTTGAGTAACGATTTCCCAGCTGATTCTCCGGACTCCCTCCGATCGAAACCGAATAGTATTTGGCATGTTCATGAGCATTTTCTGGCAAGAACGCTCTCAGGAGTTGCGTGCGGAAAGTCGATCTGCTGTTGTTAGATAGAGACGTCAAGCGAGCATGCTCGCGCTGCCGTTCCCGGTTGAGCAGAAGAGCGAATGAATTGTGTAAGTAGGTCTCCGATCGCCCGGCGACGAGCCATTCTGGCAAGGTGACGCCCGGTGTGCGCGACATGTTCGCTGGACAGGATCCAAGAGACAGTCATCCTGGTGCTTAGGTGAACGGAATTCCCACGCCTTGTCGATTGCTTGATGTAGCCAAGTGCCTCTTGGAACCATTGGGTTATCAGTGTACCGCCTTCACCTGCAGGGTGGCTATTAAGATATTCGTTGCTATTACCTAGACTGTCAGATGGAAGGATCTTACGAACCGTTAGTGACTTCGAACACCAAAGTAAAGTCAGTGGTCTCTAGCCAATATTAGAAAAATACGATTGATCACGCCATAACAGGGTCAGCTCGACGCTCGACAAAACAGTTGGCAAAAAGAATCTCACCGATGGAAATCCTGAGACGTGTTGGACATCACAACAGGCAACAGTCGATACTTTTGTCTGTCAGTTGGCTCGATTGACCTGTGGTTTGTATACAGGGTCTTCCCCAAATAATCCACTTGGTTTTTCCAGAACCAGTGTGCCCGATGCGGCTGATTTTGACGTTTCAAGGAGGTTTTGTAGGCACGCAATGCACCATTGACGTTGCTACCTCTGCTTTGGAGCCTATATGGACGACATTGACACATATCCATCCGGAGGACGTGAATAGGCGACAGGTCTTCCAACTTCCCGATGGTAGCTCACAAGGGATTCAATGCATGAAGTTTGTTTTTGAGAGGAGTTCGGATTTTTTCGGTAGAATAACTCTGTATGAATTGCAGGTGGAAGGGTGGACGACCTAGTCAGTAAGAATCTAATTATCATCGCTAAATGCAGATGAATGGTCGTGCACGGTGTGCATGGAATCAGGGAACTCCAGGACGAACGGCGTGGCGTGGAGAACCAACTGGTAAATCGAAACTTCCTCCTGCACGTGATCGCGTCCATCCACACCTAGTCACAATGTCAATCTTACACTTGCATAGCAACGACAGTCATGTGGCTAGAGTCAAACACCACCACCATAGTTTGGTGCAGAGATGCCGGGATGACGATGTCAACTTGCTTGGTTCATGCAACGGTGGTTGATAATTTGCAATGGAAACGCGTTGTAGAGGTCCTGTACATTCACTGCACTTACCAGGGCTGGTGCCATTCCAGGTTGGTGAGGGATTGCGAAGAGAGTAGCGGCGTAGTACCGTCTGCCCCCTTCGCTGGCGTCATGGCGAGAATTGCTCTCCTGTGGAAGTGATGCTTGGATAAATGCGCGACAGTACGGACGGACATGTCAACATAGTATGGAGAACAAGGACTTGCACCACACAAAAATCTTTCAGGTAACGGGAATAACTGGCAGTCTTTGGTTCTGCAGAATGAAGAACGCGAATGGGGACCGGTGACCCGCGGATCTGGTTGTCCACGCGACCCAGTCTACACAAAGGATGGGACCCATGCCAGCGAGTGGTCACACCTCTCTGGCGTTTCAGAGCATGTGTCATGGCCGTCGCCTGTGTTCCATCTCCCACATTTCTTCCCCATATGGCCTCCGCCTGGACGGTCCGCTGGTCCTTGCAGAGAGGACGAGGAGATCCCATAGTTCGGAGAGACCGTTTAGTATGTCACTGCCCATACATGATGAGAGGATACACCACCCTAGGGCTGCAAAGCTGACAGGGAGAGTGAGTGTGAAGTTGTAGTGCAGCATCGGGCATACGGAACGTACACGAGGATGGCTAGAACAAGCAAAAGTGGAGCGAGTGAGCCATAGCCTTGCTCCATCATCGTCATGAGCTGCAAAAGTTGACAGAGGATATGGGGTGGATGCACACAGTACGAAGCCACGAAGCCAGTATAAAGTAGGAATTTAGCGACTGGAGCACATGAACGTACCGTGAAGAAACGGACTCGAGATCAGCTCGAAATCCGAATTCGACGATGGGTGTTTCTACTAACGAGTTCGAGCACCACACAACGGACTACTCATTTTTGCACCTACCCACCACAATACCAAATTCTCCAAGGAGCTTCCCAAGCTATTACCGTGTACCGTTCATTGCGAGTGGTCCCACCCTGCCCCTAAAATAAAAGTTCTACAACCTTCCTTACATTCTTGCCCAGGGCGAGCTCGGCCATCGCTGCGAAACCGAACCTTCCAAGTCTGCTTGTCCCCAGCCTCAATCGCTGTTGGATCACGATGTTCCCCTCGAATTCCCAGCCCCCGTTGCTGACCCGCTAGCTAACATCATCTTCTCGCCTCCGCATCGAGCCTTACTGAAAATTTTCTTCGGAATTCGTCTCCAGAGCAGAAAGAATTGATGTCGTTCCTCCCGAACTTCCGCCCTCTGATACTGATTCCCTCGCCAACATCCCAGAATCGGCGAGGGAAAATTTTGCTTCCGTATGAAGTCCCACCGAAACCTTGTCCTTGAAACTCGTCTACGGAGTAGAAGGAACCGATGTGTGCGCAGCTTTAACCTCGACACTGGTGAATCTGACTGCCCGTTTCTCTTCGTTCTGCCCTTCCCCATTGATCCCGATGGTGGACTTGCACTGGCGTAGGGTGCATGCTGACCTGCCAGCGGCACCGCACCCTCAATATACCCGCTCCGGCCATCTATGCATATAGCTGCACCCATCGATCGGCAATCATGGCTATGCGAGGTATCGATGAAGATACCTTGAACCATGTCTAGCTGGATCCTCCAGAGGAGGAACGTGAAGATGTAGTCGACCAAGTCGCAGAGATAATACATACGGCAAGGACTCGATTTGATCGGGGGAATCAGCCTCGTGTCCTCGATGGTGTGGATGCTGTGCGGGGGAGGGTATGTTTCCGTGGACCGCATAACTCCGCAAAGGCTACATCTTGTACAGGGGGTAGTTGATTAGTTGGGTCTATGCAATATTGCGCCGTTAGTGTTTCGGTGATTACCTTTGCTCGTCTGTATTGCGTACTAATACTTTAATAGACATACATAGATACATGCGAGAATATGGTCAATCTGTATTCGACTGTCAATTCCGTTATATGGATCCAATATTGCACGAAGGCGCACTCTCGGAGAAATAAGTAAATACCTTTGCATCTCAACGGGGCATTCGAGCGTGTGAAGAGCAAGAGGGGTGATCTTATAGCCCAGCCATACGACTCCGAATACCCCTTCGTGTTGCGGCACCGCGATCTACATGGGCGGAGCATCATAGTGAGGTATGTGCTACCTTATCTCAGACTAAAGTCAATCTAGCACGTGGCCGTACTTCCTACCGCCGTACACTGGCGATCTTTGGCTAGGACTTTGGTGGTTCTCATGCACTCCCATTGGTCGATGAAGATTTTTGGGTTGTCTTCCCCAGACAGCAACGAATATACGCATGTGTGTACAACAAGAGAGGAGATTTTTTGTGCACAACTTCTGTTGTATAAGCTGGCCGGAGAACTTTCCATGTGACAATCAGCTGATCACATTATTGGCGTGCACGAAGCTAGACGGCTTGGACCGCGACCTGAACAGGAGGCGGGGATGCCGTTGCTACACGTTGATCTGTCGTCTTTGTCCAACAAGCCAGCTATTGTAATGCATCATCTTGGTGTTAAAACACGACGCCTACTTTGTTCGCTTCTCGCTGATATCATGAATATCGCAGTCAAACATACCTCGGTCTGTGTTGTAGCTAGCACGCGAGCTGCTATTAACCACGTGACCCAATCAAATGTTGTGAATTTCAAGCCGGATGTTCGGAATAATTGGTGAAGCTTGAAGTTCTGCACCAATAAACAGGGAACTTCAAGGAAGTGAAAAGCTTATATGTGATCAAGGGTCACACAGATCACTCCCAAGTCTCGCATCGGCTCAGCAGCCTAGCACACGACTGAAGTACTGGACGCTAGATTTACTAGTGATCGTTTTTGTCGGGCGAGTTGTCCGAAAGCAGCCAAAAGCGGAACAAACGTAGCGGGGTCCTGTGAAGGGCCCCTGAAAAACTGCATCCGTGTTACATACCAAAACCACGGCACCCGTCTTTCTCATCTACTTACCTGACGGTTGCGCTGCGTTAACCTGCTTCACTATGTCGCCGAGACTGGTTAACCCATCTACTTCATCAGGTGTACGCGTTATTCCTCTTTGTTCACTTCGTAGCCGCCACTCGTCTCACCTCACTATTAGGTGCACACCGGTGGCGATGTTGAAGTGATGCCCCAAATCAAGGACGAGCACCGTCCAGACCCATACAGGTTTCGCTTGGGCATAATACCAGACGACGAGCTTAACCAGCTGCGTCGACGTCGCAAGACCGGCAAAGGCCTGGAGAAGTACCACCGTAAACAAAACGAAGTTCGTGCCCTCAACTGTGGGCTGCATCATGTCGTCTCATATTACTACTTTTCTCGATAAAGCTCATTGCTTCCCTCCTGAAATCTATGGACGAACATACAGAGGAAGCTAGGATTGACGAAGAGGCTTCCCGCTTCGCTGTGAGTTCCGGGATTACAACGTTCATTACCGCCGCCGCTTGCTAATCCGTCAACTCAGATAAGGATTGCTGTTTGGGCAAGCCTTATAGCAAACCTTAGTCTTTGCGCTCTCCAGCGTATGTCGTTGGAGCTAATCTGTCTGCCCTCACACTGCTGAGCCCTTGTATAGTGTACGCTGCTATAAGCTCTGTCTCTTTGTCGCTTATTGCGACTGGGATTGACTCCGTCTTCGACTTTGGAAGCAACCTGTTCTTGTACCTCATGCATAAACAGGCCATGAGGATGGACGTGAACAAGTGGCCAGTGGGTGGCGCTAGGCTGGAGACCATTGGAAACATCATATACGGTGAATCAATTCCATCCTGTGAAAAAGCACGCCAAGTTCACCCTACTGTTCAGGTGCACTGTATGTTTTGCTTTGTTACACCTGTCAACATCCGCGAATAACCTGTGGATAGCATGTCATCCGTTAACCTGGTTGTCATAGTCGAGGGTATCCAGACTTTGATGTCGCGGCAGACAGACAATTCTTTCCACCTTGCATCCATTCTCGCTGTTTCTGCCGCCCTTGGTAACTTAACTACTCACCCGCAGTCAGCTGCTATCCATTAATACGCGAAATGTACAGGAGCTAAATTCATTCTCTTCCTGTATTGTTTCGGCCTCCGGTCCAAGTCAAGTCAGGTTCAAGTCCTATGGGAAGACCATCGGAATGATCTGTTCATCAACAGTTTTGGTAAGAACTCCTTCCCTTTGGTCGGAAGATCTCATGACACGAACGCTCGCAACACAGGTATTCTCATGTCCTGCTGGTGGTAGCAAATGGAAATGGTGTATGTATTACATTGCTCGCGTAACCCTGCTGGCGCTGACCACAGGCTAGGGCTGGACCCCGTCGGCGGTCTCCTTGTAAGGCTTCAGGGATCCTGTATAATAATCACCCCGTTTTCTCACACACGCCCCCCAGATTGCGGCGGGCGTCATCGCCGCGTGGTTTCGCACCATGTATGAACAATTCGGGTTGCTAGCTGGCAAGTCCGCACCGCCCGAGTTCCTCCAGTTGGTCATCTACAAGGCGATGACGTTCAGTGATGATATCGAGAAGATCGACACCGTTCGCGCTTACCATGTACGTAGCGTGGCTTGAATTGCATCCCTGCCTGATGCTGATGGATAATTTTACTGTTCTAGAGCGGACCCGTCAGTTTCGGAGTAATTCATCATCCTTTTCGCCTTGCTGATGTCGCCAGAATTATTTTGTCGAGGTTGACATTGTGATGGATGCCGCCACGCCTCTATGGAAGGCACATGATATTTCCCAACAATTGCAAGACAAACTCGAAAGATTGCCAAATGTCGAGCGTGCATTCGTGCATGTTGATCATGAGACAGATCATACACCTGTGAGTGTTTATACTGTGTTTTCGGCTCGCTACTGCACGATTCTGATGTGTGCACACTTAGGAGCATCGAAAGGTTAAGTAACTGTTTAGGGTATCCGAGATAAATCTTGTATTGTTGATATGCGAATACCTTGGACTAATCGCGACTCACTGCTCAATTTCCTTCCCTCCTGATATGTGAGGATCCTTGGTAGTAGGCAGTGTCGCAGCACCAGGCGATGGGCAAGGTAGACTCCGCCTACGGATCAGACGAAACCAATAAAATGAACTCCACAGCTGATGACGTCGTCTTTGCCCTCTGCCGTTCCAGTGCAGCTTCTGTTATGGTACCCTGAGCGGCATTTTTGAGTGTTGGTACATAAAAGTGTCCAAGGTGAATGAAAGGACCGATTGACATGGTGGAGTTGTGGTGGCGACAAAATAAGGAACTTGGCCGAACTGCCCGGCTTCCACCTATCAAACCGTGTCCTTGGCTAGCACACCTCTCATAGTTGTTCAGCATCTCTCTACTGTTCGTTCTCATTCGTATTATCAAGGCATTGCGAGCACGGACTCGCGTTCATAGCACGTCGTAGTCGCTGGTGCCTAAACTTTGGCTGCAGGATACATTCGATTGTGATCATGGTACGACCTATACCAGTCGGTTCGCAGGGAACGTGTAATTTGAAGCTTGCTTACCGTAGGATTCCTCCCATCAAGATCCGGAGGATTTCTACGTTAAACAAGACAGGATCGGTGCGTATCGTCGGTCTGTTCGTCGATGGGTTGTGAGGGTTGATTGGTTTCCTCTCAGGAAAGGGATCCTTTGGCGAGGTTTACAAAGGGTACGCCTAGCCTCTCCTGACTGGCAAGCACATCTCGCCCATCCGTGTTCAGGTACGACAAGCGAACGCAGAAGACGGTCGCCATCAAAATTATAGACCTCGAGAGCGCCGAAGACGAAATCGATGATATTCAACAAGAAATACAGATCCTCTCGCAGCTAGACTCTCCCCATGTGACCAAGTTCGTCCTTCTTTGTTCCATGCCCTGCCCTGTTTGGATTCGATGAGATTGACATGCAGCGATTCTTCATGCAAGATACCATGGCTCTTACCTCAAGGGATCGCATCTATGGATTGTCATGGAGTACGTATTTCTTTTCGAACGCTCGCCCACGTGTCAGCGCTGACATCCACCGTCTTTTAGGTATTGCTCAGGTGGCTCGTGCTCTGATCTGGTATGGTCGTGGTCTACGGATCAAGGATCGTACTGAATCTATTGAATCTATACGAAGATGAAACCAGGCGTTTTCCGAGAAGAGTATATCGCCATAATCATACGAGAGCTCCTTCGGGGTCTAGATTACCTCCACACAGAGGGAAAGCTTCATCGTGACATTAAGGGTGAGGTACCCACCCGCGATTCCAAAAGTATACCGTCTGATGCGCCCATTATAGCGGCCAATATCTTGTTGTCCGCGTCAGGAGAGGTCAAGCTGGCCGATTTTGGGGTTTCGGGGCAACTGTCAGGAACTCTCTCGGCGAAGAAGAATACCTTCGTTGGCACGCCATATTGGATGTCTCCGGAGGTAATTAAACAGAGCGGGTACGATCACAAGGCAGATATTTGGAGTCTTGGGATCACGGCTATCGAACTAGCCAAAGGCGAGCCACCATATGCGGAGTTGCACCCAATGAAGGCAAGTTGGCAGTCGTTTTCCGTTTCTAACTTAATAACAGAGCGTTGTACCACCGGACGGACTCTTCAACCTCTAGGTGCTATTCCTCATCCCGAAGAATACTCCTCCCCAACTGGACAACCATTTCTCTAAGCCATTCAAGGACTTCGTCTCATATTGTCTGCAACGAGACCCTCGCGACGTTCGTTTGTCATTCTGGTGTTGATGTCCACTAACCTGGTTCTATCACCAGAGACCATCAGCTCGAGAGCTTCTTAAACACAAATTCGTGCGGATGGCAAAGAAAACCATTTACCTCACTGAGCTAATTGAACGCCACGAACGTTGGAAGGCTGAAGGTGGCGAAAGACTAGAAGAAGAGCAAGAATCTGCGAAACAAGAGTGAGTTGTAAGGTTCGAAATTGCCGCCTCGAGGCTTACCCAGTGTGTTAGGTCCGATCACAGCGATCCTGAGGATCTATGGGATTTCGGCACTGTTCGACATGTTGGCAGGCCTGGGACCATTGGCCGAACTAACAATTCCGTCAAGGTCTCAGGACCTCCACTGACATGGGAGATGAACGGGTCGACGCGGACGGAGGGTTCACACTCGTCTATCACCAGGAAGCGAACTTCTAATTCGTCGATAAGGAAGACGGAGCTACCCCCACTTCCAACGTCTCCCCAGTCCGTGCGGCGGTCGTCTCATGACCAGGCGACAGTTAGGCACATGCCGAGCGGTAGTCAAACCAGCGTGCATAACGACCAGCAGGTCGTGGATGAGGGGCGCCATTCTGACAGGGGTGATAACGATGGTGCATACACGGAGACGTATCCACGCGCAGCGACTGTGGTCGAGGAGAAAGGCGTGCTTGGCGCGGATGATGAGGAAGATCTGCCAGATACAACGATGCTGGACTCGGTTATACTTCCTGCAATTGCATCTGTAGGTTATTCATTCCCCGCCGTGCAGAAGGAGCTGACGTTTGGTGGCTTCTAGTTATTCCCCCGCGTGTCGACGCAGGAGGCTCGCGTTGCGCTTAGCGCTCTGCAGCGTGCGTTTACAGAGGCTGAGCATATCATACCGGGTATGACGCTAGAACTCGTGAACGAGATCGTGGATTCGGTGGAGCGAGTAGAAGACGACGGCTAATAGGTGATATTTATATTGTGGCGCCCTTTTCTTCCGCTCTCCTGTCGTTGGTTGTGTTCCAAACTCGTTTAGCCAGTCATACTTTCTTGCAGTATACCTTTGGACACTCTTAACGCATCTCACTTTAGCCGCTGTCGTACACGCATATCGAAGACCTTGTACCACACACCGCCAATACCCTTTGTCTTTAGCATTCTAGTGTGCTAATAGATCCACCTGTATATCGTGTAAAGATATCATAAGCTGGTTTCGGGTGCGAGCGTATGCCATATACTCCAATTGAAATTTAGTTATCCCGCTCCCAGCCGTACGCCTTTTCTTCCCACCCTTCTTCGTCCTGGTGACCTTGATAGGTTCTGGTGTGCTGGCACGAACATCGCTCTCGGGTACGTCGTACTGCTGGAAAGAAGGTAAAATAGGAGGTGGGGTCGATATTCGTTCGAACAAACTTGGCGTCTGTTGTCGAGTTGTGGGCGCAGACTGCGACTGAGGTGGTGTTGGCATCGCGCCCTCGGGCATCTCTCCCGCTTTCTCTACGACGAATCGGGGAGAAGAGGAGCGTGCTGAGCTGCTTTTGAGTGCGAACAGGCGGGGCTCAACTACATTTAGAACAGGGATCAGGTCAGTCGTATTGTATTCAGGACGACGATATCGCTACCTTTGGGTGTTGGCGGCGGTAGCTCATCTAACCGTACGATCGGAATTGAATCGACGTCGTCGATAGGCGGTTTGGGAGGTTGGTCGTCTGTAATGTAATATGGGTCTTCTCGCATTCGTTCCAGTCGTTCCGCTTTTTGCTGGAGGCCGCCAAGGTCAATCACATTTAGACACTGGCATAAGAAAAAAGCTTACTCGTTCCCGTTCCGCTATCTCCTCTGGCGTCTCAATATCCATTGGAATAAGTACTTCCTCATCCTCCTTCCGTCTCTTCGACCCTTTCGGCTCCGGTCGGTCCGAAGATTCTTTTTCCTTGCCCTTCTTGCTCTTCTTCTTGACCTTCTTCTCAGCCACCACTTGACCGCCCTCGTTCTCGTCATGAGCGGGCACCTGCATCGACGGGACAATCCATGCATCTAAATCGAGCCCCTCGGGAACGGGTACGCTTGCTTGAGCAGCCGACGCTACCGGATTAAGCTCGTAAGCAGAAAACAGGGGGTGGATCAGATACAAGCTCTTCGGGAAAGCTGGCCCGTTGTCAATTTTCGGGGCGTCGAAAACTGACAGCGAAGCAGTGTAACCATCTGAGAATGCAGATTCCGATCTGGGTCGGTAAGTGGTAAGATCGTGCTTGATGAAAGTGAACAGCTGAAGCATGTTCGCGGCCTATGGCAAACCCTATCTCAACCGACGTGTCAAGCAGAAACGGCCAGACTCACCCGTTCCTGTACCTCGATATGCGGGCTTGATACGAAGTCCTCTAACCGATCCATCACGCTATCAACTGCATTCTTCACCTTGTCAAGAAGGTCGTCCGTCCATTGCTGGGCAGCTTCAGTTGACCAATAGCCAAAGACCTTGGTTGCTGCCTGAAGATACACAGCTATGGTATCCGGATCTAAGTTGGCGATTTCCGAGTGAAGGAGGTAAGGGAGTAACTCTTCTGGCGCGAGCAACTCGCTAGAAAAGTTGAACAAGGCACTTTAGCAAAGTGAGGAAAGAAGCACACCTGCAGTACTCCCCACATATCCACGCAGCCGCCCATAACACCTCCGAACAGCTCCCAAGTTCTCCTGCATGGACCAACAGGGTCTCATCGGACAACAGCTTTACCATCAATTTCACAGCATACGCTCGCACTGCCCGCACCCTGCCCACGACATCGACAAGCTGATCGCGTATTTGAGCGCCGATATCCACATTTGAGACGTAGGTCAGATCGACAAGGACTGAGAGATACCACTCGAAATCGGTAACGTTGTCGTACAAGGAGTCCGAGCACATTGAGATGATGCGTTGGGAGAGCACGAGACGGTATGTGGAAGACTGGGAAGGTGCAGAGAGTGCCTTGGAGGGAATGGAGGGAACAATATGCTGGGATAAAGATTGGACGGCGGAGGGTATTGAAGTTTGAGGCTGCACGAGATGGGAGAGTAGTTGTTGGACAATGGATTGCAGGTTATGCTTGTTGACCTAGTCACCATGTTCACATGCTCGTTGAACGGTGATGTGCAGAGGGAACTCACCAAGGCCGTCATCAACTCCAGGGCACGCATACGGATGCTGATATCATCGTCATCCACGCTGGCAAGGATAACGTCTTGATGTTCTGCGACTAGATCCGCATGGGTGGGCACGATTTTGACCAGGGCAAGGAGAGCAATGTACTTGACTGTGTACGTTACCTATCAGCGAAGACCCGAGTGGTGGTATGGTACAACACTGACGGTTCTGATCAGCGTCCTGAAGGAATGCAGCAAGCTTTGAGACACAAGTCTGCGCTAGAGATAGACCGGCAGGCCCTTGAAGCATGTTGCCTATGATGCACGTATGGACACATTCATAGAGCAGGGAAATTGCAGTCGTCGTGGAGATGAGATCTGTTATAGGGGGTTGTAGTTTCTTGACCAACCGAGGCTCATGGGGTGAAAGGGAGCCGAACTGGATACCGATGTTGGGTGTGCGCGCTTGATAGTGTAGCTGAGAATATGCGTACCAGTTTAATGAGCTTGATAAGCATCCAGTTATTGGATGAGGTAGTCAGGAGATGGAATAAGTGGGGGGCCAAGGGGAGATAATCCCGAGGATTACGTCTGGCAAGCTCGCAGACGACGTTGACCGTAGCTGAAACGACACCTTCGACGGGGTCAGTACCGGCGAAGCCTATCAAGAAGCTGGCCAGGATTACCTGGATCTGAATCGTCAAGCCTTTCCTGCAATCGAATGATGCCCTGAGGGAGTGCTTCTGGATACTTCTCACACACTCTGTAGAGGGTCAACACAGCCCTCTTGCGGATATGGGGACGGGAGTGATTGAGCATGATGAAGACTTCGGGTCTCAGGTCTCGTGCGAGGTCGGGGGTGACGACAGAAGACAGACCGCTCAGTGTAATTGCAACCTCGGCAGGGCTAGAGCTCAGGTCCTGCTGAAATGTGACATTGCTGATCTGAACAGAGACCGGAGTGACCCACCTTCTTGATCAGATTTGTGGTGAGCATGAGCACGTCGGTGTCCTCATCGAAAGATTGTGAGGCGGCAAGATACCCGACGGTTTTGAGGTGGATCTTTGAGGAGGACATGACCTCTACGATATGGAAGGATGCCCAGTTCATGTCGTACCCTAGCATGTCGAGCTATGGCTCAGACAATCACCCTCCGGACGCGCAGCAGGAGCGAGGGTCGTACGCACGTAGGTGAGTTTCATGACAGCGCCGGCCTTGAGTTCCATGTCTTTGCTCTTTATTTCCTTCCTAATCTCGCCCATGGCCTGGGCTATGAATTTGGCTTCGTCATTCTTGTTGGCACGCAGACCGCGAATGAGGTCTTGGAGAGTCCGCTCCCACATATTCTCGGCGACCGGGCAAGATTATCTTGGAGACGGGCCAGCCGTGTGCAGTCTAATACAACTGGGTACGAGTCGAAGTGGTGCTATTACGAAGCATGACTATTATTACCTAAGGCAGTGGTGGCGTCGCTGTTCTCCTCCATCGAGCACACTCACATCGCTGTCAGTTGGACCGATCCTTTGTAAATGGGTAGTGTCCGACGTGTAAGGAACAGTTTCACGGCGATGACACAAGCCGATGCCGGTGCCCCTTACGCGGTGTCAGTTGGTCATCTGGGCGACATCGAGAGGATGCCATTCGACCTAATCAGCTGGGATCGGGTCGTCATTCCAGCTGTGGTCTAGTAGTACTTTACGTTCCTTGGGCAGTGTACATAGAATACAATTTCCCTCGCCATGGCACTGATCCGGGCGCCAATCAAGCAAACAGTCAGGGGTGTGGTACCAACGATATAAGTGAGGATTTCCTAAAGTGGATATAGCGGAGACTTTGGCGCCCGTTTACATGGGGAGGACAGCAAAAACTGAGACTGTCTTTTTATCCCCGCCATTTTTATATGGAGACGCCGTCGCCGTCGTCGTCCCTCGCACCGCCCAGTTCGAGTCCAGGCCAAGAAGACTCGTCACCATCACTGACCTTCTGCTCCACGCCAGACCTCACGTCGTCGACCGACCAGGAGCGAGATTCCACGGAAACCACCATATTTTCAATATATTCCATGTACGGCGACGAGTCTGCGGCTGCAGCTGCAACGTGGCCCGCGTCAGCCTTTGACGAGCCATCCCGGGAACTGGACTTGTCACTGGGGGACAACTTCTCTTACAAGAACTTCGTCAATCGAACCACCAGTACACACGTATCAAAGACCGACTCCGCGTATATCGATATTTCCCTTGATCCTCATCGATTCAGTCCGTTGGCCAATCCTTACGAGCGATCATCATCACAACCCAATTCGAGGCCTTCATCCCGGTCACGGCCGGCCTTGGGTTGCGCCCCAAGCTCATTCAATAAACGGGACACCTTACAAGTCCCACCACGCATTCCTGGCGTTTCTTCAGGCCGTAACAGTCCCACCACTTCATGTAGTTCACAAGCAGATTCTGAGGTCAATCTGCCTCCTGTATTCCTCAAACCACTACCCACACCGCCGCACAGTCGTCCACCATCACTTCTCAGGCGTACAGATTCGCCTTCCTCCGAATCCCCCTCTGTTCCCGCACCTCCGCAACCATCTTCTTCCCTGTCTCCCCCAGCGTCTTCTCAGACACCGCCATCGTCCCCAGCTACCAAACTGTATTCAAAGCTAAGCAGTCCGTCCAGCAAGACGTCCCTCGTCCCGTCAGAGGGCGAAGACCTGGACTCCTTCCATATTAGGAGCGTATATGCCCAGTTACATGCCACCGGTGTAAAAGGTGATGGCTATGAAGAAGGGGTCGAACGCACGCGTGCACGAAACCGTGGTAGTCGTGCTAGCGAGCTCCACGCGGGAGCCGTCGCAGGCGGCCCATCTGAGAAATTACGAGACCTGCCACCTGAGGAGATGCTCGTCTTGTCGAGCTTAGATCGGTGGGATTTCATAACCGGATTCCCCTCACCCTCTATATATTCACTCTACGCAGGTATGGCTTCTTTACAGTGACCACCCATGATCGGTTGGTGTTACTGCCGTCAGCACCTCTACTGAAACGACTGAGGACGGTTCGCGCGGGTCCTAAAACGGCTTCAGCTCAAGCCGTCTCCGTCAATTCATTACCGCCACCGTCATCTCCGCTCAAGGAAGCTGCACGTATATCCAAGTGGGGAAGGATGCTCGAGGTCCGTAGTCGTGACTACGGTGGAAATGCCGAGTCCTGGGGCGTGAAGCCGTCGAAAGCCCATAAACTCCGCCAGCGTGTTTACAAGGGCATACCAGACCGGTGGAGGAATGCAGCATGGGAAGTGCTCATGAATAACTTCTCCAGCTCTGGCCATGAGGTAGTTGTGAGATTGAAAGAGGGCTACTATCAGGAACTTGATAACCCATCGAGTTATGACATCCAAATCGACCTGGATGTCCCACGGACGATTAACGGCCATATCTTGTTTCGTACGCGCTATGGTCTTGGGTACGTCCTTCGGTCCTAGTTTGGCCATCATTTAGTCTGAGCCTGCTTAGGCAGCGGTCGCTGTTTCATGTTCTACATTCCTTCTCTCTCCGATGTTCACAATGCGGCTACGTTCAGGGTATGGGCCCCATAGCCGCTACACTTCTTTGTTATTTCGAACCCGAAAGGGTTTATGCCGCACTTTGCTGCCTACATGGCGCCTACTCCATGCATACCATATTCTCTCCAGGTTTCCCAGGCCTCTTAGAGGCCATCTATGTCCAAGAGCGTGT
Source organism: Pisolithus marmoratus (assembly GCA_024613145.1). Taxonomy (NCBI): domain Eukaryota; kingdom Fungi; phylum Basidiomycota; class Agaricomycetes; order Boletales; family Pisolithaceae; genus Pisolithus; species Pisolithus marmoratus. The sequence continues at coordinate 25,670 of JANFAE010000528.1, read as the reverse complement.
TATGCAGTCGAAGATGCCTGACGTTTACGCCGCTTTCAAAAAGCACATGATCTCTACAACGTCATATGCTACCAAGTGGTACATCACTCTATTCGCGAACTCCGTGCCATTTCAGACTCAGCTACGATTATGGGACGCTTTTCTACTCGAGGGACAGGACGTATTCGTCGCTGCCGCAGTTGCAGTCGTCTGGGTATATCGGGGTAAGGACATTCAGTGCATGGCTGTGGGCTACACCCTCTCATCTGTCTTACGTTAGATCATATCACGTCAAGCTCAGCCAACTTTGAGACTGTCCTCTCGTTATTGTCATCGGTGTTCGTCCCACAGGACGATGACGCGCTTTTGTTCTGGATAGAGCACTTCCTAGGAGACAAGAAGCTGCGAAAACAGATGGCAGACTGGCGGCAGGAATGGACACGACTTGTGCGCTCGGGCAAGGATCGTGATATTCTGCTATAGCGTTCGCATATCGGATTGACGTTTACTCTCTGCATGGCATCTTTTTGCAATTCATTTCTATTGGCACGCCCTTCGTTATGACTCTCATTCTCCATCATTTGCTATATTTAAAACCTAACCTCGACCAGGTTTGACGTTTGTGAGCGTTGTCAGGGATGGTTATCGAGACAGTACTAGTTAATGCTGCTGTATACCCACTCGCTTTTTCCTATTGCACTTAGAAGAAATCGAAACAAATAAAATGGATATACAGGTATACAAAATTTTCGTGTCATTATAACAAATGCAAGCCCTGGGTCCTAGCATCGATACCCCGACTCTCGGCCATCACAGCCCGTGTGAGGAAGACTGCGCATGAGCGTATGTGGCCCGTGCTTCTTGACGGTCTTACCCAAGTTATTCGTGGTTGTGCACACGACGTTGATAGAAAGTCGCATGGAACATAGACATTCCCAACTGAGTCTCCCGACTGCGGAAATGCCAATTCAATCGGCCGATGGTATAACATACGAGACCGGTCACAGACGGGATGTGTATTGTCAGGTATCAAGCCAAAGCCACTCCTCCTCAAGTGGGAGCTTCAAAAGGAGGCTTGAAATTCATTCCCAACTACATACATCGCTTTCTTCGTTTAGAAGTTGGCGGATGATGGATGTTGTTAGCGAATCGATTGATGTGGTGCGTTTCGATGGAATCCGCTGTTACTGCTGTGTCAACGATACATCACCGACACAAGTATTAGCGGGTCGCACGAGTCAAAATCGTGTTGTTTAAAGACCAGCAGGCCAGTGCTCTTGCCCCTACATAAGGTTTGTTTCATATCCTTCCTTAGACCCACCTCAGAAGGCTTAAGCTGGAGGTCTCAGCTCATTGGATGCGAATGGAACCTGAGTCACCTCCGTGCGGCTATGAAAATTTTGGGGTGAGGCCGCTTCTGTGCCCTGCGGGGGTACCTTCAACGTTACAACTGCAAGATTGGCAGCTCACGAGAGGCCTAACATGCCAAGCTCATGCATGCGGCACTAAATAGGAGCGGCCCTAGGTGGAAAACTTTACGTCGTCGTTGATCTTGCCAGTGACCTCACTGGACCCTTTTGCTATCGAGGACGTTGATCCCCTATCAAGGGTTTCTCGTAACCTCGTTATTGATGATCGCTGGATCAATGATGCGATGGCTTCCTCCTTAGCCTCCTGTCCATTTCGCTACTAACATTGCATGCTACGATCACTTGGACAATGATGAACAGAAACCCAGCGTTCGGACGACCATAATTACGATTTCCAGGCGGGGCAGTTCTGATGACTCAGTTGGATCTGTCGCAGAAATTCATCGACGGAGCACCTTACCGTCTACAGGTCCGTTGCATCGTTCTTTCATGATGGTACCATTGAAGAAATCAGCGTCCATGTTTGTGGATCGTTTCTTTCACCCGACCCAGTATGTAGAAGTGGAACTAGTACGAAGGTGTCATGGGTGAACCCAGGGGGTTTTGGAACGAGTAACTGATAACCGACAGACAACATCAATATTCTGCACATGCACTGACAGGGTGACGCTTACGGTAAGTATCTCGGCAGGTTAGTTACAACTCTTAGCTGAAGGTACGACAGGATACCTGGACGGTAAAGACATGCGGCCCATTAAATAACGGACGCTCTGCTATTCTGTTTTGACTCATCAATATTGATCGTACTGCGGTTTGTATACACTTTTTCCGCGAATTGCTTGAGACCCTTAATTCTATTGATGCTTCAAATATTCTCATCGGTGTGGAGTCCGCGCAAGTTGCCGCCCATGCATACATCATTAATGTATGGCCTAAAGCCTGTCCAATAAACTTCTAGGGGGGACGACACAAGATGGCTCAGAAGGACAGCAACTTACTGATCGGTCGTTTTAAATTCCCAGTAATTTATCACGAGAAGCTCCGGTTTGATTATACGGAGTACTCCCCAGGGTCGACAAGCCATACATACTTACAGTACGTGGTCGAGCCACGTAATGGATATCGCGCTGACAATGAGGCATTCTTGGCAATTAATTATATCCTTTTTGCAGCCCTTGACGTTAGGAGCACTGTTCATTGGGATATGAAAGTTGTCGTACAGTGGATCTTGCATAGCAGCCGTTACCCGTATCTCCAGTACGTGATGCTCAGGCTGTGCATATCCCCATTGTTCATCTAAGTTGCTACGTCGACTATGTAATGTACTTTTCACTGATCGATGGAACTAATGCATACAAGTTTGCGACTCCAAACCGGTGTCAGAATGTAAAACGACCAACGTACACAAGATTTATAGCTCAGCACTAGCAGCACTAGCCACAATATTGACATTAGAATGCGTAAAAGGACTAGCAAACACCGTCCGAACTGCCGGTTGTCATATGGAAGTTCTCCGGCAAGCTTATCCAACAGGAGTCCTTGTTGTATATGCACATTAGTGTTTTCGTTGCTGTCTGTGGAAGACACCTCGAAGTCTCAATCAGTGAATGGGAGTGCATGAAAACCACCAAAGTCCCAGTCGAGGACTGCTAGTATACGGCGGGGAGAAGTATGGCTGAGTGCTAGATTGACTTTAATCTGAAAGACTTCCAAGAGGAAGTAGCACATACCTCACTATGATGTTCCGCCCATGTAAACCACCGTGCCACAATACGAACGGGTGTTCGTAATTATAATTGCTCTTCATGCGCTCAGACGCCTGCTCAGTTGTCAAGGTGCGAAGGTATTTACCCGCCTCCTCCCTGAATTCTGCTTCGTAAGTCAAGAGTACGTCCTCGCGCAGCATTTGACCTACATATGTGGTGGAGTTGACGGTCGAACACAGATTGAACATATTCACGCACAGATTTATTCCTATTCATTAGTACACAACAGACGAGCAAGGATCATCAGCACTGACGGGCCAATATTATATAGACCGAAACTGTCAACTACCCCCTGTGTAACATTTAGTTTCTGCACGGCTATACGGTGCAGGAAAACTTACGCTCTACCACATGGCATATTCACCATCGACTGGAGGACACGAAGTACCATCGGGGCTGATTCCTCCGACCATTTTGAAACTCGTCTTTGTCCTCATCGTATGCACTATCTCTGTGAATTGGTTGATCACACCTTCCAATTCCTCCTCTAGAAGATCCAGCCAGATATGGCTCAAGGTATCTCCGTCGATATATTCCATAGCTATGAATTCTGATCCATAGGTGCAACCATAAGCATAGATGGCGGGAGTGGGTATATTGAGATCGGGGGGCCGCTGACAGTACAGAATACATCCTACAGCAGTGTAGATTTTCCATCGGGAGAAGCTATCTGGATCAATTGGGAAGCACAGAACGAAGGGAAAAGGGCGGCCAGATTCACCAGTGTCGAGGTTAAGCATGTGTACAAAGTTGAAGAGCCCTTCGATAACATCAGTTCCTTCTGCTCTGGAGACGAGATCCGAGGATAAAATTTCGGCGGGACTTCATACGGAGGCAAAGAATTCCCCCGCCATTCCTGGGATGTTCGCGAGAGAATCAGTAATGGATGGCGGAAGGACGACCTCTCGAAAGTTCGTTCTATCCTGGGGATGAGTTTTGAATTTTTTTTGATGGAAGATACTGAGGAACCTGGGATATTGATACTGGCTAGAGAATCCGTAACGGAGGTCGGAAGTTTGAGGCGGAAGTTGTGGTCCTACGGCAGTTAACGCTGGGATAAGCAAGTTGCACTTTTTGGGTGGTTCAATTGTGCAACGATATCGGCTGAGTTCGCCATGACAGGAAGTAACAAACAAGTATCGAAGAGATGTGAAGAAGCTAATGTATGGTTTTATTCCAGGGCGTTTATCCGTACTTGGAATGAGGTGGCAGCGAAATAAATCTGGCAAGTTCGCGTCACCTTCTTGAGCATCTACTGGTGCTAGACACTCGCACAGAGAAGCAAGAGCTCACTTGCGTACTCCCAGTACCCAAGCAAGCCTGCTGCCCCGGGCCGGAGCAACAAACAAGTCGAAGAGGTCTGAAGAACTGGTTGTAGGCTTTTATTTTAGGGGCTGGCTGGCAATCGCTGTAGTAAACAAAGTCAGTTTGGTTATATACACAATCGATCCCCATATGCTATGCTATCTAGGGAAGCCTTCGCTCCGGCAGCTTTGCCTCCCAGAAAAATCAGGCGCCCTGCTAAAGCGACCGCGGGTTCAGGATATGCTGTCCACGAGGGTTCACCATTGGGCAGTAACCCCACTCGTAGATTTTTGCTTGAAGCTGGCCGGATATACCTGGATCCACGCCATCGAGAACATGAGTTCTCGGGATACTTCAAAACGGGAGAAGTGTTTTCTACTCTGCATCACTCTTCGTCCTCCCCAAGCCCCATGCTGTCGTCTTCTTCTTTTAAAATGTCATCATAGCTGTCCACGACTTCCCACAGTGTGTTTGCCAATTCTTTTACGTCGTCGTGCTCCAAGCCCATAGCCATTAATGCCGCGTCCTTACGCCTGACAGCATCCTGAACGAACGTAGCGTACTGTGACAGGAATACCGCTGTTGATGGAGAGGTCATCATCGAGGAAAACAGTGTGATCGACTTCGGTCGTGAGTCTGGGAAGATGCCGGGGAAGGACGTTTGGATTGGGTATGAGGGTGCATGGTGACTATGGGGCATTGGTAAAGGTGTAAAGTCTACTAAGGGAAGACTCGCCTTAGCAACAGAGGATGCTTGAGCTCCGACGTCTCAATCCACGATTCGTATAAATTCAGATCCTGCTCTGCAAATCCACGAGAAACATCTCTGCGAGCATATGGTGTACATCTCTCCTAAAGTGATGATTAAAGCTACAGAGGTCTTCCAGTTGGAACATTGCATGTACCTCAGAATACGACGACAATTGAATAGCATCGTCTACATCAGCCCTCACGACCCGACCTCCTGGTAATAGGCTTCCGCTGAGCTGTGCAAAAGGCAGCGATCTTGCCCACTTAAGGTGGCCGATGTAGCTGTGAAGATCGTGGAGGCCACCTCGCAACCTGCTCAGTAGTCAGCTCTGAGGACGAGAGAACGAGGAAACGGGAGTACCTGAGCGGAAGTGTAGCAGATTCCGCGATAGCAGACAAAATGCCGGACGTTTGGTAGATACTTTTTGGCTGTTTCGATGAGCCACAGGAGAAAAAAAAGTGCGGTTGAACCATACTTCTGTATAAAGTGTAGGCATCCCGGCAGCGCGTCTCCAATACTGCGGCGCCAAGATAGGCACTGCAAGATTGCAAAGTTCGTGAAGACTTTGAAGACAAAAGCTATCGTTTATGATTCTCCTCGTATGAGGAACCTGCAGGTTTAGCATTCAAAGCTATACGGAATGTATCAACCATAACTGTGCATACGTTGCCGATCTGGGCCATATTCGGCATGACCTCTGAGAGTAGAGCAAAGGTCATGATGGACGTCTTTCGGTGTTCTTCGCGGAAGGATCTCAACATTGCATGCGAGAAACCGCCAAACGTAGCAGTATCATGCATCATTTGTACACCCTAAAACCAGAGTTTCTCAGTGTAAACAGGAACAACACCCGACATTGAATACCTGAAAGTTGTCGCACTCCTCGATCGTAAGACGCATCGGGCCCTCCATCAATTCGACATCCTGAGTGGGATGTGAACCAAAAAGCTGGGGAAGAAACAAGGAAACTATGCCTTGTCGTACTGCCGAAATAGCTCTTGGTTCGCGGTCCAATCACCCTCGATGTTCTCCGCTGTGTCAGGAACAGGTTGGATTGACTTGGGATCGAAGAAGACGCGACTATAGTCGGACCAAAATCTGACTTTGGTCTCCGGAGAGCTGTTGCTGAGATCCATGGCATTTGGTTCATTTTCTGCTTCAAGGAGAGTATGATATTCGCTCTGCGATACTCGTTCTTGTTCGTAGCGAACAACCTCTCCTCGCCTACAGGCAGGAGCTGGAATTGGTTGAACGGCGCGTGAATAGTCGTACCTACCAAGTTGGTGCCGGAGAGACATCTTCTTCAATGCTTCGGTCCTTCGGGAGTGATCCAAAATTTGCTGTGGGTTGCAGCATGAGCTCATTCTTAGTGTATCATGCTGAACATATTGGCGTACATTTACGATCGAAGACTAGGAGTCTCGGGCACAAGGTGGGATGGTTCTGGTCGGCAGGTCAGTCGTAGTCTGGAATACTGAGACACAGCTGGCACACGTGTGGATCCCGGCTCTCTTTGAACGAGATACTATGATCTACGAGAGGAATGTCGTCCTCATCGTACGTGAAGTAGTTTTCCTGTGTGTTCCAGAAATGCGTTCCCGTATAGTTTGACAGCGAACCAGCTTGGATGTACAGAATCTCCCGCATGACGCTGCCAGGTGTTGGTCGTCAAACTCGGATGAACCAAAGTTGGATGGGCCTGCCAAGTCTGGTCAGCCTCCTGAACGACCAATTAACTTGTTTCAACCAACCGACTCTGGCCGCTCTGTCAGTGACCTTGAACTCGTTCCTCCTGGACCCGAAGTCCTCGGACGTCCTCCTGCGTTTCCTTGAGCGGTTTCGCAGCATAAAGCCGTAAACTCAAGGTATGTACGAGCGTCGTATGTAATATTTTCAAGTACATACATAACTCTTCATTAACTTTGTAATTGGGCGCTGGCGCTGAGGCCCCCCGACAGATGAGCGAGTAGTGGCGGCCGATATCAAAGGACACGACTTTCTAATTGGGCTAGAGTCCACGCAAGCCCCGTCAAGACACTATTCGCTTGCTTAAAGGTCTTTTCAACCATTGTCCATGCCAATCACCAGCATCGTGTATGATATATGACCGTTGTTACAGCAATTATTCCGTTTTAATGCCACCACCCCAGTCTCTCATTGGAGTGCTGCTCCCTGCTCCCCCAGACGTGCTGCGGTTGTCCCTCTGTATGACCTAGTGCGGACCACGGGCGGCCTAATCCCTAACTCGTGAGTACAAAGCTAAACAGATGATCGATCTGTCTCCGATAAGGGCACTTTGGTGCCGCTAAGCTTTACTTAGAAATCGTCGAGGCCGTCCAGTTTACGACATTTCAATGAATGCACCCCTCTATTTGACTTCAGCGTGGTGTAATTTTCTGGAATAGAAGCTTCGTGTTCTTGACCGAGCAAGATGTAAAAAAGGTTTGCTGAAATGAGGTCACATCGTCGAGGCCTACTCCTGACTTCCGCTCATTTGACCTTCCTTCCATTCCTTTCAAATTTCAATGAGCATATCATCCTCAGAAGCTGCATTTGCTAGCGAAAACGGTGTCTTTGCCTATGTGCAGGGTGAGTCCTTCAAGCTCGGTGTATTGAGTGGATTCGTAACCTTTACCCCCTCCTTCGTAGTTGCTGCCACCGCAGCCGCCTTGTATGATCACAGTATGATTCATCCGGTGTGCAAGTGATTTACAGCTCACCCCCTCCACAGTCCTCTTCTTTGGTCGTGAAGTAAGTCTCGCGTCATACTATATTCGCCCGCCTCATCATTTGTGACTTCAACCAGATCGAGCTCATATGGGTACGTCAAGCATCCAATCTTGATATCATCATGCGATCGAGTGCATCCAGAGAACTCCGCCATCCATCGTTACAGTATTATATATCATAGTAAGTCCAGAGGACAGCCTCGGGGGATGTGCTTTACCATTCCTGCAGGATCGTTATTTGGGCGATGCAGTGCTTCTGTATGCAGATTCCTCCTAGTATTACTCTAATGGCTGATTATAAACTCGGGCCTGACAGAGCGGGTGTTTTTCGTGCGGCTTGTCCTTATGGCCCGTCACAATGATCATCTAACGAAATGGAACAGTATGTTTTGCGAGTGCAAGTTCGGAACAGGTACGCTGTTTTGGTTCTCGCATGAATGTCTTCTGATATCTTCTAGGAGTATGTCACTGATTTTCCGTGAAAAGAGCCCATCTCACTTGCATATAGGTGTAAGCTTCCCTCGTTTACCCTATACCGCGATGTTGAAATTGACGGTTATCGAAATACCAGGTTTACAGCTGTTCCGATTTCGTGCCTGGGGAACGTTGGCCTATTCGTGGGCTACTCAATGTGCGTGAAACTGTGGTATTGTCACTTATATTCTGACGTGAACCTAACAGCAATCATGCTACTGCGCATATATGCGATGTATAGGCGCTCCACTAAAATCTTATCATTCCTTCTTGTAACTTTTCTCGCCGAGATAGTAGCAATCGCTGTCATCATCTCTCATTTTATCGGGCCTGGCAGTGGGTTGGATGGTACGCTGGATTTCTCTCTACCCAATCATTTGGACTTACTCCAGGGTTCTCCAACAATTCAGTTGAACTAAATGGCCGCTTGTCTTCTTCCCAAGCACAATTTTGCGTGTTTTCCGGTGTAAACGGAAGTTTCACGTACCTCCTTATTCCGGTGCTCTGTTTCGAGGTCGTCCTTTTCCTCCTTGCTGCAAAGGTGTACTGTGCACACGTGCGGGATACAAACGAGTTGCGAACCATTGGGGGACCAAGAGAGATGAACTCGTTCACAAAGGTGCTGGCAAGGGACAGCATTTTCTATTTCTTCATGTAAGCGCGTTTACAGTATAACAATGATTGGTCCCAATGAGTATCGCAACGACTGACTGTTGGCTCAGGAACCTAGTGATGTGCGCAGTCGTCTTAGGTATCTGGCAAAGCGTCACCGTGCGTTCCATTTTCCGCGCAAGTTCGCGTGACAAGCGGCTCACTCTCCTCTACAGTCCCGCTACGCGAATATCTGCGTACCGCTCGTGATGCTGCTTGAAATTCTCGTTGGCACGCGGCTCGTCATCAATTTCCGCGAGCGATTTTACCATCCAGACAAGGGAGCCGATGTATCGAATCGGTATAGCGAGCTCATCCGAGAAAATTTTCAAATGGACCGAGTTCGGATCGCTGTCAGTTGCGAAATTGAGAGTTTCACGGTAGTCGAGGGGGACAGTGGGGAGAAGTCGGTTGGTGGCGTGAGGTGCTGAGGCCGTTCATATCGAAGCGTGCCGCTTGTCACCTGCTGAGCGGGGGGACTATACATAATGGTGAACTCTGTAATATATTACCGCTAATGTGATGATGGTGTACCGTTACAAAATGCGTAATCCGACTACGGAACGATGCTGGCAGAACTGAAAGTGAACACAGCGTGATGCCATGCAACGAAAACTACATACTGTAATGAAAAGCACAAGGGATACAGCTCTTTGACGAGACAACAGGGTGGTGACGTTAAAGCTAATGTAATTGAGAAACGAGTGTGTAGATGGGCAGCCGACAAAATGTGGAATTAACAATACAAATGCCATGACAAAATGATAGAATATGAATGATGGTTAGTTACTATGAAGGAGAGCGTTGATTGGCGTCCTGTCAAGACGACGGATAATATAACAAGGCGAACGAACGTAAAGCAATACAGTCGGAATGATGGTCAAACGTCACATGGGAGGAGATGAGGCCTGTCAAACGAATATGTCGTTATGAGAGCAGGAGGAAGTCGTCGTCTACTTTCTGTGCGCTGTACACGTATATGGAACGGATGAGGTCCAAATCTTGCGGGCTGTGCTTGCTTGGCTTATATGGTGAGCTCTCGCCGTTCTCGAGTTGTCGTTGGCGCCGCGGTCCGTCAAAAGAAAGCCGGTGGGGAGCGGATTTAAACGTGTCCGATTCTGGAGAGTCTAGCTGATACTCCGGCACTTCCGCAGGCCAATTAAACCGCTTCCGACGGAAGCTGATGGGATAAACAATGAGTGCCGGGCGATGCAAGTCATGTCGTAAATCTGATACATACCACTCATAATCCCAAAGGATATCATCTATCTCGTGCTCAGGAACGGAGAGCTGTGTTCTCTTGGACATCTCACCGAGATATTCGTGTATTGCTGCTTTGCAACCAAGGAGGGTATGAATGTGCTTGCATGCGTGCATCTCGAGCTCGAAGGGGGAAAGGGGAATAAAAGTTTGCATATTGACGACAATGCCAGGTGATTGACCGTATGCCGGGTGACGGGGTGAATTCGGGTTAATACCCAGGCGAACAGCTGCTTTGGCGCTAATATTTTCGGGAACTTGTGTGAAGCTCACTACACTCTCTCCACTGGAACGGTCCCCTTTCTTGCGGTCTTTATCCTTCTTGTCTTTTTTGTCGCGATCAACCGCAGTTACCCAATGGACGAAATCTCTTTTCGCCCGCCTGATGCTTCCGGTGCTAGTGCAGCTGCCACCCTCCGAACTCTCGACAGATGCCTTGTCAGAGTCTTTGTCGGCGGGAGGTGCTAGGAACAACCGAAAGTCGTTGACGCGATCTGAATTATAGCGTCCAAATACGTCTTGGAGTGTATCTTCAATCTTCGTTCGGGGGCGGAATAAAACATTGAATTTCTGTGCAAGCATGTTCTCGAAAACTTGTTCTAAATTGTTTGAGTTTTCGACTTCACGATTCCAGTCTGCGACAGGATCGTATGGGATGTCAGGGGGAACCGGATCTGGTTCCACCAGTGTCGAGAAGCGACTCTTGGTGCTCATGAAATCCTCTTCAGTTTCGCTCTCGTCCGTATCCAAGGAGACGTCCTCGTCGTCTGCGTCATCAAAGCCTGACGAGAACGAGTGAGACTGAGGACGAGTGACTGGGGTTGCAGTGGGCTGTTGAGGTGGATTCTTCGCGTAGGGAAAGTGGATGTAGTCGTCGATCAACTCGAGATGGCCTCCTGGAGTCAAAACACGCCTGACTTCTTGAAGAACGTGTTTCCAACGGTCCTCGGGTATACAAAGTGACAGATTAGCCATCCGTACGTAATCGAACATGCCCTTCGGAAAGGGTAACTTGTACTTGACACTGTCATGATCGTTAGCAACTGACCGATTCGCCAGCGAGGTACCTACAAGTTTCCCTGTTTCCACTGGAGATTTTCTGGTGGTTTGATATCACTGCCCAAGCGCGAAGGATGGACGAGATCGAAACCAATTACGCGAGCGGAGCCCCAGTAAGTGGCCGCTTCGATGGCCCATTGACCCGAGCCACAACCAAGGTCAAGAATACTTTGGGGTCCCTCCTTGTCGAATTTGAGGAAAGAAGGCGAGGAACCCGGGTTGAGTCGTTGCAGGAGCATCTCGGAAAACTTGTCGCTGTAATGTATCATTAGCTGTAAAATGGGGATCGCCAGCCGGCATTGCTCACTTTTCCATGGAAGGTCTATCGTACGCTAGCATGTAGGGTGCATCGTCGTGAGAATACGGATGGTGCATCAGTCCTCGCCGGTAAGAGAAGCGATCTCTAGCTTCAAATCCATTGCTAGGTGGGGCTTGATCCAATGTTGTGGTGTCGGTATCTAAAGCCGCGGCATCCGGCTTGGTTTCGTTGACAAAGTCCGGTCGGATGATTACGGGGTCTATGGGTGGTGAACTTTTCTTCATGAAATCGAACATAGCTCCCTTTTTGCGTTGCGGGGACTCGGGAACAGTAGCGCTGTCGACAGGTACGGGCAGAGGCGGCGTCTCCTTGGTGTCAAGCTGGGGCCTATGACGCTTTGCTCTGGACAGCAACCTTCTTCGACGAGTACCTGCTTCCCCCATTGACGAAAAGTACCCCGAGTACGTGCGAACTAAGGAGGGATGCTGATCGGAAAGGTCCAAGAACGAGTAGAGGGCTTCCGGATTGAGAGAACGTTTATGCTGCAACCGGAGGGTTGGGAAAGCAGGAGGAGGGGGATCACCGGGAAAGTAGCAGGAGACAGGTGAGAGGGGGAAAGTAAACGTTGTTGGAGACATCGTCAATTGAAGTTACCAAGATATAATGAGCTGAGCTCAAAGCGAGAGTGGAACGTGTAAAGGCTCAAAGGCAGCCTTTGTCTGTAGTGGCGGCCGTCCACAGCTGGTATGGAGTAACAAAGGGGTATTAAGCGTGACAAACGAATAATGGGCTGCGGGTTCCACAGAAACACTCTGGGGAGAGCGTTGGATGGCTGGCGTCTGGAAGGGTGGAAGTTAGCAGACAGGGACTGATGATATTCCAAAGAAACCTGTATTTACTATACTCGACCTGTGAGGTGGCAGTGTGTCGGCGATGATGTGCGCTGTCTGTGTGCCGGATTTTGACCGACTGCGATGGATCAAAGTAAGCTGATGGCAACACACTAACTGTGAAGGATTTCATTGAATCGCAGATGTCCTCGATCGACCATGCCCGCATGTTGGCCATAATTTTCGACTTCACAGACCAACGTCAAGGGTATGTCCCGTTATGGAAATCTACATTGATTGCCCAAGTAGGGAACAAGGCACAACCACTTATCATTTATTAACCTTGCCTAAAACATCCTGCCATGTACCATTATTATTCCTCCGATTCATACGAAACGGAAGGGCTCGGGTTTGCAATATCCACACATTATATATCATGTATGGTATGTGACATCGGGGTCCGGCAGCCACGTATCACCCCGTTCACATTCCGTGCCTTGCGTCGTCACTGTCATATGAGTGTAGTAGGTGCCACGTATGTATGTATACGTGGTGGCGGAACCAAATCACAGCGTCCCCACACATGGAGTAGACCAGGGCAGGCCTTACGGGAGACCAACGGAAGAGGCCAAATACATATACATATGTATTCACGCAAGCCAGGCACAAGAAAGATGAAATCATGATGGTATGTGAGCGACCTACGTGAGTCATTATGGACTCATAAGTACGACTATGGGTTGTCAAGCAGCACTCGCTGGGCACTCCAACAATTCAAAAACAATTTTAGGAAGCACATGCTGTAATTTGGTCGTCTTGCGGGAATGAAAAAACAGGATGATACACGAGCAGTGCATAGCAAAACCCGACTTGACCAAGCATGGAGCTGGTCCATGTACTTAGTCATCGTCCTTACGTGGAGGAGGACCACAAGGCTGCAGCATGCGCTACAGGACGGTTTAGTCTGCTGCTCCAACGCCGAAGACAACCCAAGTCCTACCTCTGTCATCTCAAACCTGACCCGCCCAATAGCTTCTCCGTCAGCGATGGCAAGGTAGGAGAGTAATGGGGGATGACCAATAATAGACGCAAGTGAGTCGCGGTGCTGGTGAGTTATCCATTCACTGTCCACGAAAATCAGCCATCGGGAAACAATGTGATACGGAGGCCGACTGACAATTTGGTCAGATCAGCATGACCTATCAAAATTTAGCCAATATTGTCGCTTACATGCGAAGCTCCCTACGCACCTGTGCCGGTGTAACGAGCGTGCACTACAAAGCACCCCACATCAGCACACTCTGAAACAGGAACCAAAGCGTCTTACAATGCTCGAGTTGCGTATTTGCGGTGTACCTCAGCTCCGATGACTACAAATATTGAGAATTCGCTTACTGAGCAAACAAAGCAACAGGTCTTACCATGGTGGACTGAGGGAGAAAAGGTGGTAGCCCGTTGCCGATGCCGGCGGGTCACTGGAGGTCACGTGATTGCGTGTAGGTCGGCCATCGACGAAGCTCCTGTCTCCACTACAAACTATGGAGAACGAATTTGATGTTATCATCATTGGCACTGGTCTGACGCAGTCCATGACTGCCGCGTAAGTGTCTTCGTGGCCGCTGATACCGGAGTTTAATACACTGCGATTCCAGCGCACTTGCCAAGGCTGGTCTCAAAGTAGCTCACATCGATCCGAACGCATACTACGGTGGAGATGAGGCAGCTTTGACGCTGGACGAAATAATCACATGGGCTGAGCAGCATTCTTCCTCGGATGTCATTGATCAAGTACAGCGATGCACCACGTATACCGCAGAATATTGTTCTACGCTCAACGTGTCTCATCCGAAGCAATACACGATATCTCTATCCCCTTCCGTTATTCCAGCTATCGGTCCTTTCATCACATCCGTAATATCGTCCGGCATTTCGCGCTACTGTTCGTTCAAGTTGCTAGGTCCAGTGTCGATATATCACGACGGCCAGTTCAAGAATGTACCAAGGAGCAAAGAAGACGTGTTCAGGGATCAGGAGATCGCGTTGATAGAAAAACGTCGCCTCATGCGGTTCTTGATGTTCGTTGCCGGTGATTATGAGAGCAGTCCCGAATTCCAGGGTAAAGAAGACACTCTCTTCCTGGAGTTCCTTCGTCAAACATTCTCTTTGAGTGAAGACATTTGTCAGAGTGTTGTCTTTGCTTTAGCGTATTGCAGCCACGCTGACGGTAAGTAACATGTTCCAGCATCTGGTTGTCAGTCAGCTCACTGTTTGCCAGAGCCAACGGCTCCTGCATTGGCCCGCGTGCGCAGTTGCCTGCAGTCTACAGGACGTTACGGACCCTCACCGTTCATTGTTGCTTATTATGGAGGTTCAGGAGACCTGGCTCAGGCCTTTTGTCGTGCAGCAGCTGTCAACGGGTCCGTGTACATTCTAGGTCGACGGATCGCGAACGTCGTGTGCAGGGATCGGTCGTCCGAGATAACAGGCGGCAATCGCCGTTACGCTCTCGAACTTGATGATTTTCCGGAGCCACTTTACGCGTCTTGCTTGCTGTCCTCGCAATATCACGTCCCTGATCACTTGCGACATCACGTTGCACCGATTTCTTCTGAACCATCAATCGGTTATCATGCGGTGGCGAGGGGGATAGTTGTATTGGATAGCCCCTTGTCATCTCTGGGGGAAGATGGCGAGGAACCCCACGCGACGCAGTCCGACTCGTTCATCATGGTATTCCCTCCTGGATCAGTCGAGGGTGGATCGGACGTAGGGGCAGTACACGTGTTGACGGCGGGGCCTGGTACAATGTGTACACCCGCCGGGAAATGTAAGTTTCTTTTGCTTCCAAATGTGTGCGATGTTACGATGACTATATCAGGCATAATTTACCTGTCTACGCCGCTGCGTGATCAAGAACGAGGTCCCAAGGCCCTTCTGGAGCCGTATCTGCCAGCTATACTATCTTCGGTAGAACCTCCTCCCAATATCCTCTTCCAGACGTTCTATACCCAACGTTTCCCCAAGGAAACAGGGCGCAGTGTTCCTGTTGATTCCGAAGAGGATACTTACTGGACCGTGCCTACTTTACCTGCGGATATGTCACACGCTGTCGACTATGCTGCTCAGATCGCCGAGAAGGCTTTCTGGAAGGTTACGTCGTCGATACGAGGGTCTGATGCCGTTTCGTTGGAAGTCAGTAACGGCTTTTGGGTGGATGCTGTGAACGACATCGGGGAGGATTCCGATTAGCTACTTACATACACTTTGCGTAATTTTATGAAACGGCCGTTTCCCGCCGTATCTGATTGGTGGGTGGCAGTCGTTAGTGGTCAGATCCTGGCTAGTGGACTTCCACCGAAACCGTCTGTTCCGTGTTCGACGTGTCAACTACGCCGCAGCTTGTGGCCGGAACTAGCTTCCTCATTGATGACCATGTCCACCGACGCCACCAAAATTCGCAAAAAAATCGCAAAATTGAACAAACATCTCGACGAGCTCGAATCCCAGCTCGAGCCTCTCTTCTCCCAACCTCTCGCCGAAACGCTGGTCACGCTGGACACGATCCAACAGGCAAAGATGCAGGTCATCATTCCGTATGTGGTGTATGATCTCGTGTTTGGTGTGTAGGATTCCCCTTTTTTTTGGGTGATTTTTTCTCTCTTCGTTTCTAAACCGCTGACGTGGTCGCACACTATAATCGAAACATTGACGGCGGTGTTATTGGCTTCGTGATATAGTTTACCTGAAAGCTCGTGGCATTGACCCGATGACGCATCCGGTTGTTCGCGAACTCGTACGTTTTCTCTTCCCCGACATGGGCCGGGGGGGTCATGCACATATACCTTACATTCATTCCTGGAATAGGATCGTGTACGTGTATACTTTGACAAGATCAAAAGTGCTGAACAGTCCGACCAAAAGCGTAAGTTCACAAACTCAAAAACAATGTACATCTGTTAACAACTTGTTACGGGGCAGGCAAACTCGGCCTGGACAAAGAGGCAGCAGACAGATTCATCAAACACGCTATCGCGCAAGCAACGAACGCAAAGTCGGCTGAGGATGAACGAGAGGAATCTATGGACGCCATTGCCACGCCTACCCCTGGTCCAAGCACCAGCGTGCTGGAGCGTGTCCCAGTTAAAATTACTAGCAAGATGCTCGAACGTGCCGAGTACGAGCGAGATCTAAAGGAATTGAGTGATGAAGAAGAGGATGAGCTCGAGGTTTTCGGCGAGATACTCGCAGAAGATTATCCTATGGGAGATGCGCCAGATGGACTGGAGTTGAAATCTACGATGGGGACGTTGCCAGTCCAAAAAGGTAAGCAAAAGATGGGGGAAGAACTCAGCCGGGTGGATCAAGTATCAACCTCGCGCCATAATAAGCGACCACGTATCGATTCGTTCGCCGGTACGTGTCTCATCCTATTCGGCTTTTCCTAGATTAGTGTTGTGACAATTTTTTTCGCCAATAGTCTACGAGGACATTCCATCGACGTTGGAATCCTTTGGATAGTCGTGAAAGATTGAAAGATATTTCGCAAGAGGCCCCCTCCGTCAGCCAATCCCAACGCAGCACCCCAGCTTCGTCAATCCGCGAGGAAGTACAATCGTCCAAGCCATCGAAGATGAAATCCAGGCGCAAGGAAAAGAAAGCGCGACAATAACTTTCGTCCTATGTGCACGATATCATGTTACATTTAATTTCTCTTGGGATACAGAGGTAGTAGCACTGCTGCCAAGGTGTGGTGGGTACGGAGTGGAATGTACAGCAACACGGAAACCAGTAACGTGAAGAAGAAAGCAGCAAGAAGATAATCCATTGTTTTACATTATGGTGCATCCATCACGATCGCTATCGTCCAGACCGGGAGTGTTGTTCCCGGAAGATCTCCTGCTCGGAGACCACCACTTCATCCTGCTTGTCCACCTCCCTCCTCAAGCTCGCTTACTTGCTCAGATGACTCGTTGTCCCGCGACTTCTTTCGTCGCCTTCCGTCTTCGGTCTCTCGCAGCTTTCACTGCGTCTACCTGTCTGCCAGTTATAAAATGACTTGAGGACGACTCTTTCCTCAGTCGCACTCGTCCTGCCCGACCTTAAGGTCCTCACCATCCCTCCCATCCAAGTAGCCGAGTTTGCGCGCTTGCCATGACCTCCATCCCCTCCGCGGCCGCGTGTGCGCCGTAACGTCCTTCACAGCACTCTCACCTACCAAGCGGCAATCCACAGCGATGAAATGTGCGTCCTTGATTCTGCGCTCGCGGGAGGTACAAACGAATTCCCTGACCGACCGACCCTGACACCAACGTGCTATCTGCCTCAAGGACGCGCAACCGTGGACAGCCGTGAATAAGCGCTGAGAATGCATCATTCGACAACCTCGATGAATGTGACACTACGAGGTGTTCGAGTGCATGGCCCGTCTGTAGTGGAGCAACGATCCTGGCAGATGTAGGGTCGTCCTCTTTCATCGGGGTTAGGGCCGTGAGGACCGCATCTGTGATGGATGACGCATCTTCGAGATCCAGCCTACGCAAGAGAGGCGTCGTTTTTAATAGCTTTACCAGCCCATCATCATGCAGCTCCCCTCCGATGCCCGCAAGCTCCAAGAATTCGAGACGGGGAAGTGCATGTGCAAGGTTGGAGCACGCGATATCCGTCAGGAGTGGACAATGCGAGAGAGAGAGATGCCTCAGCCCTGTCACACGCCGGATGTACCGACGCGAGTCCCTCACCTGCCATGCCTGCCTCGCGCGCGGTCAGTGAGATCGTCTTCGTCTTATCTCTGTCTTCTTCTATGCAAGACACCAGGGCCGCCAGCGCCGAGTTGTGCAGACTCAGACAGTAACTGAGGTCCAGGACCTCAAGATCAGGTGCCGCCTTCCCCAACTGTTGCAAGTGCATCGTCGGATACATCTTGAATCCCCGACAACCTAAACTCTTTCAGTGCAAGACAAGCCCCCCGTGACAGGATGGCTGCCCCAAACGACCGTAAACCTTCGCCATCGATATGGATACAGCGATCCATATTAAGGGACGTCAAATGTTGACAGAACGCCAGGACGTCGAATGTCGCATTGGTGACCGCTCTAAGGCCCTTGACGCACAAGGGAGCGCAGGAGAGGCGACCTGATTAAAAGACCGTGGAGCGATTGTGTGGTCAGGTTGGTACAGCCTTGCAGATTGACTACGGTTAGTTGCGTATACGTAAAGTTCAGAGTGGGCGCCGAGCGCACGCAGAGACTGCTGGTCATGTCCATGAGCGTGTTCGATGCGAGGCCGGTGTGCCCGGAAAGGTCAAGATGCTTGACAAATGGACCGATATTCTCCGCGAGTTGTGCCAGGAAAAGTGCAGGCAGCTTCGGAAATGCCTTCAAGTCCACGTCTTCCCACAGCTGTCCGTCGAACACGAGCGAGCGCCATGTCTTTGACACCTGGCCAATGTTCGGTTTCGGCTTATGTATGCGCAAAATTGCACGGTAGCTCACCCTGCTCAGCTTTACCAGCTCCCGCATAGCACAGGTCCCTCCCCACCCAGCGGTTCTTGGACGAGGACGCTTTCAGAGCCGTCCATTTGCGGCTACGGATAAGTTGCTCATGCTCCTCTTCGTGCAGCTTTATTAAGGCCCGGAATATCTGGAGTCTCAACTCCGTCGGCAGAACTTCATCGAAGATATTGCGGACATGGTTAAACGACAAAGGCAGAAACACATTAAGCTCGAGTTGAGGTACGATATCGAAAGCCGATGTGGGGAATGGAGATGAATACGAGCGCCCTTTGTCTTTGAGACTGGGTACCGGTTCAAAACGATGGACGGTAGGATCCCACGAGATCGGCGTTTCGGATATCATTGCAGCAATGCTGTCAACCTGCTCCAACACGTCTGCCGAAAGCGGTTTCAAGGCATCATCTAAGGTCTGCCATGGCAAAGTGCGATCCAGTGGCCCCATAAGCAGTTCATCCCTCGACTGGTTCAAAGGACTAGGTTCAGTTTCTGTTGGACATGTGTCCGGAACATCGCCTTTGTTCTTGCCGAAGAGTTTGCGTGCAACGTTGCCCGGTGTCTTGGAGGACGGGCCAAGCTTAAACTTGAACTTCGCCATGGACGGCGTTGAGCAGATTGAGAAATTGGACTGCGACCTCCTAAGCGAAGGAGATGGACTCCGTCTTCTAGAGCCGCTCTCAAGAGAGTCTGGCTGTTGAGTAGTGTTGGACTGCGACTGACTTAATGAAGGTGTGAAGAGTGACGTATGGTTGGACCCATACGAGGAAGGTCCCGGTGATGAGGGGCAAGGCCAGTCGAAGGAACTGTAGCTCAATTCTGTTGGGGAGAAAGACAAAGGAGGCAACGTGGGCGGGATGTCCCTGCCTTTTCCCTTGTCGGAAAATGGGGTGGGCGGAAACACACCATCATGTTGGCCAGGAAGTATGGAAAGATGAGATAGTGACCGATCGTCCGCAGGCTGTGTGTTGACCTCGACGTGACTGGAATGGAAGGATGAGCATGCGATCTCGCTGTCTGGGAGGGCAAAGAATCTAGAGATAGTGGATGAATCGAACAGATCCTGAGTCTGTGCGATAGGGGGGATGGAGAGGGGTTCTACCAGTATGACGCCTTTGCCCTTGGCGGAGTCCGTCATGGTCCGGGTTGAAGACTGCTGATGCTGTGGTCCATCAGGATCGTGCGGCACGAGTGAACGGGCAGATGCACGAGGCGAGACGGACCGTTGCCGGTCATCAGCAGGGCAGGAACTCATGGATGGAGGAGGTGGCATGGGAGAACTGTTGGAGTCATTCCTGTATTCATAAGGATCGAACTGGAAGACGATGTCGTCGTTATCGATGACCTGTGAATGCTTCATGGGTTGAGGAGGACAGATAGAGCAAGATAAGACAGCGATTTGGATGATAATAAATTACAGGCTAGCTAGACGACCCACGGGAGGAACATAAGGCAAGCGAGACAGGCAGACACACGGTGGCCAGCTCAGACACTCCAGCGCATCAGCGGAGAAACGCTAAACTGTGTAATGCAACTGCCACAAGGCGCCCATCTTACTCAGGGGCTATCACACTTTTGCTCGACGTCGAGCAGTCGGTCGTACCCTAGGTAGTCACAACACATGTATATGGTACAATCCACAGCAGTCCAACGACGACGTCATGGGAAAAATGCCACTGCGATGCGAACAACTTGGTCGGACAGGACGTCAGCACTTGCATCATCACGTCACTGCTCTCCGTGTGCCTAATGAGCTGACAAAAAGATTCTTAGAAGCAACGACGAAGAGTAACATGAATACAATGAAATACTGCTAGGCCAACTTGGATGATACCGAATGTAGATGAACCGACCCGAACAGAAAAAGGGCAACGTGTAACATATAAAAGCATGTTGTTTACTGATAAGAGCATCATGTTGTCGACACATGATCAAAGTCGGCCGTAATCGCGATGAAAATCACGTGGTGGATGCCTTGTCTTTGGCCTTCTTCCAGTTGGTAGCAGCCAGCTTAAACCTATCGGCAAAAGCAGTTAGTCTAGGATAGTATACGCAAACACGACCATTTCGTACCTCTCCTGGTGGGGCATGTCAGGATGTGTATCCTTCAGGCGCGCTAGTTCCTGTTTCACGAAATGGTTGTAAGGGCTGATCTTCTTTCCACCTGCAAAATTCTTTAGAATAGATATCGACAGCAGGGGACTACCACACACTAGTCTTCCGCGGCGGCCTCCCTGTCGTCGTTTTGTTCTCCGTGGTAACCATCGTATGATTAGATGCGGTAGGTGATTAATGACGGTGGCTACTGCCAAGGGTAGAACTGCACAACGACCACAGTAAAAGGGGTCGGTCAACCATGTTAGGCTCATCTATAAAATCGGTAAATCTTTCACTTACGCACTGTCTGAAGTGTTTACGGAGGCGGATGGGGAAAAAGAGATTGGGTAGTAGTGATGGTCTGGAGGAAGGGGAAAAGCTCATGTTGGTTTGGGTTGGGCGGAGCTTATACGAAAGAGCCTCCCTGTTTGCTGACAGGGACACACCCAATTCCATTGACCTCTGGCACTTGCGCGCTTCGGGTCACGTGCATCATATCGTTTCTTCCCTGAAGACACCTTGAGGTGGCGGGAACAGGAGGAGGTGAGGCTTCGATCTGGGAAATTCTGGCATGAATGCAGAGGTGGTGATCGGGGTCTGCAGTAAGGGCGCCTAAAAGCATACACCACTACGACGCTTCAGGTTAAGCGCCGGTTCTTCAACAGGATAAATTGGCTCGCACAGTGTAAGATCACAATGTAGACCACGCAGGATCTCTGAGTGTCTGTACCGTTTCCTACTATCATCATCAAGCAAAACAAAAACGTGGTACAAGAACTGAGCAAGCCAGCGGGGTCCGCTCAGCGAGTTTAGGCTCCAGGCCTCTCTACTGCCCCTCAGACTTTGTTCGGACCGTACGCCTGTAGAGCAGATCAGAGGGGAGACCTGGTAGTCATCATGTCCTTACCTGCGGGAACCCTCGTTTAACGCTCTCCAGTGTACGAGTCTTGATGTCGCCCACCGTTATGCTCGCCAGACAAAGCAACCTTGCTATGGTTTGCATGTCTCTTCCTTGTGCAACCATTCTTTGCGCGGTGGCTTCGTATGACGTAAGCAAGTCTGGGAGAACGTCGCTCGGAACGAGAGTCTTGCAAGTATGGTGTAATTTGAGCTCCATGACTTGTTGAGTAGATTCGTTCTGGTATGAGGGAGTAAAATTTCCGAGAGTCAAGTGTCTGAAGAGTGCCATCGAGATCGTGCCAAGTGACGTAAATCAGTACTCACGCAGTCTCAGAGCCTGTTGTTCGGACTGCAAGCTACCAAGCTTGGTGACAAAGCCACGCAGCTGAGCAACCGTCTTCGCCTGCTGTCGAGCCTACGAGATATCAGGACACATCCCACCAGCGAGATGAAGATTGGCCAATCTTGCACTCTTCATCCAATTCCCCACGGATGAATGGTTCAGGTCTCGCAAGTCAGCGAATAGCGGGTCTGCAGCCCAAAGATGTTATTTTTTGTTGCCTCACCAATGATAGAGGCAGCCGCGGCGGAGTGGAGGGTTGTGATGAGCTCTGGTTAGGAGCTGGTGGTGGATTCAGGAGGCTCATGGGCAGTTCATCGTGACCTCAATGGGAATGAGAAAAGCATACTCGAGAATCGGATAGGGGACAAGTACCATTCTTGATTCCGACCACTTCGTCAATAAGACCTTCGTCGGGCGTGGATGAGGCCGTTGGAATGAATACGGGCACCAGCTGGTTGGGAAGCGATTTTGTGAGTAAGGTAGCTAGTTTCTACCAAAGGTCACCATGTGGAATTTGAATTTAGAGGGCCATAATTACCGAAGCGTAGTCTCCTTTACCTACTATGCGGGGGTACTGGCCATATATCTTCCGGAGAACCTCCAATGCCAGTGCCGAGTTGTAGATGACAGTCTCGTCACCGTCCTATTCGCACAAATTAGACCCGCCGAAGGGAAAGAAAAGGACAACGTACTACCCACAACTCCTTGAAGGCGCTGTCACGTTCCAGTGAAATTGCATCTTCAGCAACGGGTATGAGCTGTAGGTTGTACGATGAGATAGGCAGGTCACCGAACACACCCGGATTCTCTTAATCCTGGATACGAGAGTCGATGTTCGTGGCACGAGGAAGAGCTTGCACGTATGCTTCAGTGATTCTTTAGCATACCTCGTAATCTGGTCTGGGTACGCGATATGTCTGCAGATATACACCATGTTTGTAGTTGAATTGAGGACAGATAGAACAAGATAAGACAGCGATTTCAATGGAGGATAATAAATTACAGGCTGGCTGGACGACCCACGTGAGGAACATAACGCAAGCGAGACAAGCAGACACACGGCCAGCTCAGACACTCCAGCACATCAGTGGAAAAACACTAATTAGAATGCAACTGCCGCAAGGCGTGAATCTCACTCAGGGGCTATCACAACTCCTTGCTCGACGTCGACCAGCCAGTCGTACACTAAACACATGTACACGCAATCCACAGCAATCCAACGGCGACGTCGTGAGAAAACTGCCACTGTAATGGAGACGACTTAGTCCGACTCGATCACTGATAACAGGACGTCAACGCTTGCACCATCAAGTCGCTGTCCCGCGTGCCTAACAAGTTGACAAGAAGACTCATAGAAGCAACTACAAAGTGTAACGTGAATGCAACGAAATTAACACAATCTGCTAGACCAACTTGGATGATATTGAACGGACCCGAATAGAAAAAGGGCAACGTGTAACGTACAGAAACATGTCGTTTACCGATAAGAATATCATAGCATCGACACATGGTGAGAGAACAAACGTGTCCTGTGACATAGTCTAGAGGTGGAATGTGATAAGGCAAACATGTCTGGGTGCTTGGACAAGACAATGGCGAGCATGGTTGATGTGATCAAAGTCGGCCGTAAACACGATGAAAATCATGCGGTGGTTGCCTTGTCTTTGGCCTTCTTCCAGTTGGCCGTAGCCTGCTTGAATCTATCGGTAAAAAAAGTAGTTAGTCTAGGATAATGTACGCAAGCACAACCATTTCGTACCTCTCCTGATGGGGCATGCCAGGATCTGTGTCCTTTAGGCGCGCTAGTTCTGACTGCATGAACTTGTTAAAAGCGCTGAGCTTCTTCTTTCCACCCCCTGCAGATGATTCTATAAGAATAGATTAGACCAACAACAGATGCATACAGGGACACTACCACTTACTGGTCTTCCGCGGCGGCCTCTCAGTGGTCGTTTTCTTCTCTTTGGTAGGCATTGTACAATCAGATGCGGTAGTTGGTCAACGCCGGTCGGTACTGCCAAGGGCAAACTGCGCAAAGACCACCACAGTAAAAGGGGTCGGTCAACCATGTTAGGCGCATCTATAAAATCGGTAAATCTTTCAATTACGCACTGTTTGAAGTGTTTATGGAGGCGGACGGGGAAAAAGAGATTGGGTAGTAGTGGTGGTCTGGAGGAAGGGGGAAAGGCTCATGTTGGTTTGAGTTGGGCGGAGCTTATACGAAAGAGCCTCCCTGTTTGCTGACAGGGACACACCCAATTCCATTGACCCCTGACACTTGCAGTGTATCCGTGCACCTCGGGTCACGTGCATCATACCGTTCCTATCCCTAAGGACACCTGGAGGTGGTGCAAGTCGTTGGGAACAGGAGGAGGCGAGGCTTTATGCGTGAAAGCGTCACTAGCGATATGCACTGTGCAGGGTAATTCTGACATGGAATGCAGGGGCGGTGATCGGGGTCTGCATATAGGGCGCCTAAAGCAGGCGGCTACATAAACAAGACGCGACGCGTCTGGTTACGCGCCGGTTCCTCAACAGGATAAATTGGCTCGCACAGTTTAAGACCGCAATGCAGGATCTCTGAGAGTCTGGACTGTTTTCCTATCATCATCATCAACCAAAACGAAAATGTGGCACAGGAACTTGACTGAGCAAGCCAGCGTGGTCCGCTCAGCGAGTTTAGGCCCCGGGCCTATCTACTGCCTCTCAGACATTGTTCTGACCGACTTTCCCATCCCCTGCTATACTTCTTATCAAACTTGAGCCACTTATAATGCCCGTCGTCGCAATCAAAAACTTCCGACCTGCTCAGATGCCGCGTGAAGCTACCCCAATGCATGAAAACGAGAAAAGCCTACCCCTGTGCTGGCGATTGACCCATCTGAGAGCGGCAACCTCAGTATACGTACAGCCACAAGGAAAAACAAAACGGTCGTCGACGTTTGTTCGTGCGGTCGAACTTACAGGTGCGCATCAATCAATGATCATCATTTTCAAAACCGGTATATCCACTTACTGGATAAAGGGACGACGTTAGTTCCCGAGTTGGCACCTGTAGTGTTGCTCACACTTCTGGGAATATCGAATGTCTTTCCCGGAAGTGTGCCTAAGACATCCTCAAACCCCTTCCACCCAACAATTGGATGTGCATATAACTTCTTCGCGTTTATAGAGGCACCTCTTCTGTCCGCATCACCCTGATCTGCATTGCCGGCGCCGCCATCCTTGGTTACCTTGTCAACAACAGGATTGCTGATCACCCCGTTCTTTTGTGCGATGCACTGTACGAGTCGTACGCTTATCGGCGCGTACCCCGAATAGACAAAGCTAATGTCGTTCTCGACCTCCTCGAGTGCTTCGGGATTGTCATCGATGAGAAGTCGGAGCGACT
>JANFAE010000527.1:60000-65081 GCA_024613145.1 Pisolithus marmoratus | reverse complement strand
CTCGACTGCCCTCGCTCCCTTGCCCTCTATGACTGGCTGAAAGACCACAGAACCGATCCCAGCAAGTAGACAACATATGGTCACCAGCAAATTGGCACGTGTTTGGGGTATAATTGCGCAGCCATGGCGATGTGGGGTCATATGAAAGTGGCCCAGTGTCTGCAGTCCAGTGGTTGTCAGCATCGAAGTTGGGAGGGCAAGGAGAGGTAGAGGAGCGAAGACTTGCATTTCCAGCACTGGCAGAGGAGTCCTGAGCGATCATGGCGATGTTGGCAGCAGCAGCAGGTTCTGGGCTGGTGGGTGCTGCAGGAGTGGCAGTAGAGGACTCCTGAGCCTTGTTTGCATTCCTGGACTTGCCCTTGTGCTTAGAGGCCTTGTGGGCTTCCTTGGCACGCTGCCTAGCGAAGCACATGTGTTCACAGTGCCCAGTCTTCTCGCAAAAGCCACAGGGGTCGTTGGGAGCATCCACAGGCCCTAGGAGCGCCGCTGCAAGTGCAGAGTCCCCAGACAATGCAGACGCATCAGCACGAGCTTTTCTATTGATATCTTCGGCGATAAAGGCAGATTTGATGGTGGCCTTGTCCAGGGAGGACAGGAGGAGCAAGGAGGAGGTGAAATGCGAGTATTCCTGGGGCAGAGCTCGAATCATGGTCATACAGACGAGTTCATCATCCAAGGAAGCAAGTGTGAACTGGGAGGACCGCAATTCTTGAATTTTGAGCATGGCTAGCTCGATCCTGGCTGTCAGGGAGCTCAGGGACTCATCCTCTCGCTTCCTGATGGTGAAGAAGTCGTCATAGGCCGCAAAGCGAGCTCCAGGCCTTTGTTGGACATAGAGGGTCGCCAGGGCCTTCCATCTACCAGCCTCCAGAGACCCTTAGAGCGAAGGAGGGCCTTCATCTCTTCGCTCCAGGTCGAGTAGTGAGTGCCAGAGAGAGGCTTGATGCGAGGGGTCTGCTGTGAGGACATCTTCGAGGTAATGGTGATGATGACAAGGCAAATTCAGATAGAGCGGTGAATAGATGGTATAGATGGATAGAGGGCGTCGAGAGGAGCCCAGAGATATCGAGATTGTAATGGTTTGATAGAGAAGTTGTCAAGATATAACCCAGATGGTCTGTGCGCAAATATGAATGCGATGCTGAGCGATCTAGTCGATGACACATTTTCTGACACGTATCGACCGAAAGCCCTTGGTCAGAGGAGCTCGGCGAAGGTTGTTTTATAGAGATCAGAGCAGTAGAAGATGAGTTATGACTCGATGAAAGTCAGGTATAGGCGCACTGATGACCCCCTTGAACTTCCCAGTGGTATAAAATCCTTTCTACCCAACAGATCGACCTGATACTTGGTATGTCGGTGGATGGGGACCTTCGACACCGAAGCGGGTGGTTTTGACAGCTGAGGAAGCTCTGTGGAAGGTAGGAATGGGTCGATGTTGTGGATAGGAGGCGAAAAGCACAACTGTTGTTGGTAGCGACCTAGAGCGATTGGGAATTTGAAAAGGGGCCAATAAGGGTTATCTGGGCCAGGGAATTCGATGGCGAGGTTGAGATCGATCTGAGAAGTGGTTGTCATGATATGAGGCTTAGAAGCTGGGGCTCATAACCTGTCAGCAACAAACTTGAATGAAGGGGTCCAAAGGACTCCTAATCGACTCCTATAGCTCTAAGGAGCTTGGGGATAAACCAGACTAGAGTCCAGTGTGAGTAACCAAAGGGTATCAACACTGGACTCACACACTAAGTGCGATGTAAGTAAACAATGGTAAACAAACCAAAGGGAATGCACCACAAGTGCAGGAATAACCCTAGAGAGCATGGAAAAAGGGTAAGTAGTAGTAAATGGGATGGGGAATCAAATATTAGTAAGTAAGAGACCATTTAGAAGAGAGAAAGCGGAGAAAAGAGGTGAAGATCACCACAAGGAACACCTACAGCCATTTTCTACAGGTTATGAGCCCTGCATAGTGTGGAAGAAAATTTTATTAGAGGCAACTCACGGTTGACTCGACTACTCAAAATCTACTACTGTCCTTACTTGAAAACTATTGGATAACACAATGGATGGATTACCTTCCCAAGCTCACACACAATGGGCACAATTGGACAACCTATGCAAGTTTGGTCCTATGCACCATTTCTGACAAAGTCTTGATGGGGTTCCTGGTCATGTCTGAAATATGACCTACACATCCAGCAGAAGTTGAAGGTCAGGGCAAGGGTTGGATCCCTTGGACTGACAATGAACAAGAAGAAGTCACAGCATGGCAAGCTGCTGACCAGTCATGGACACAATGAAACGTGATGGTAAACTACACCATCATTAGTGGTATTTGGATACCATCTTTGGCCATATGCTACACCTGAAATCACCACTCAAAAAGTGGTCCTACCTTGAAGATTGCTTTGGTCAGATTCCAAGGCCAGATAGCTGGCTAGCAGCTGAGCAAGCTATGCAGCAGTGTGATACAGCCTCTGAGCAAGAGATAGCTAGAGGAGCTGGTCAGGAAGCTCTCGACAGTAACAGCAAACTCAAGACCTTACCTGGTAGCCAAAACGAACCTACAGACAGCCCAGGTGACTGTGCTGAGACTGAGGCTGGGCATGCAAAGCCCAAGCCCAAGGTCATAGACATGTGGCACTTGAAACCTTACCTATGAGGGGATGGGGTTGGGGCTATGGACTCGAAACAGCCAGAGGAAGGCACAGATGTGCTTGAAGCACCTGACAGCAGTAGTCAGCATGCAAGTGACAAGGTCAAAGAGGATGAAGACTTACCAACTGTTCCTTGTGGTGATCTTCACCTCTTTTCTCCGCTTTCTATATTCAAAATGGTCTCCTACTTACTACCATTTGATTCCCCATCTCATTTACTACTACTTACACTTTTTCCGAGCTCTCTAGGGTTATTCCTGCACTTGTGGTGCATTCCCTTTGGTTTTTTTACCATTGTTTACTTACATCGCACTTAGTGTGTGAGTCCAGTGTTGATACCCTTTGGTTACTCACACTGGACTCTAGTCTGGTTTATGCCCAAGCTCCATAGAGCAATAGGAGTTGATTAGGAGTCCTTTGGACCCCTTTATTCAAGTTTGTTGCTGACACCAACAAGCTCTGACACTCACAGAACTCCTGGGGACCTACCATACACTGCAAGCAAACATGCCAAGACCTGGACTGGGCACAGGAAGCCTGAGGACAAGGTTGTAGACACACGGCATGTAGTGGATGTCCTACCCATGTTTGAGGTGGGGAGTACAGGTCAAGCCTGGTATGACAAACATGTGAAGGAACTCCAAGCACCTATTGAGGACAGTCAGCACACCCAGACAAACAGCAAGATGATCACTAACATACCTGATCCACCTGGCACACCCACAAGACTCTCTACCCCACATGTTGAACACTCTAGACTATGGAACTGGCCTTTGGCACAAGCACATAGTGCTACAAGTACAGAAACCAACCTATCATATATGAGGAGAAGTAGCAAATGACAAGAGATGAAGCATCTTGAACTTGACTGCAAGCAGGCACCAAGATGCCCAGAATGAACCCACTGGGGGTCACTCCACATGTAAAACCCTGCCTGATGAGGCTCAGGGGAAGGGGGTGCTTAGCTCTCCTAGAGTTGGTTGGGGGGATAGCACAATGACAGGGTCAATAATGATGACACTGGAGATAAGAGGGCTTAGTGCCAGAACAGTCAAAATGCAGGCCCACTTACCACATTGGGATATGACCCAAAAGGACCCTGACAAGGCTATAGCCTTTGTACACACCGCCCATTGCTACTACCGATTGAATGGCTTAGTGAGGTCTCCATATTGGCCTCGAGGCTCTGGAAACAGTGCCACTTGGCTGAGAAGCTGATCAAATTTGGTCATTTAGAGGAAGTAAAAGTTGTAACAAGGTTTCCATAGGTGAACCTGCAGAAGGATCATTATCAAAATTCAAAGGGGGGTGATGCACTTTGCCCCCTTTTACCTCTCTCATACCCATGTGCACCCATTTGCAAGGTCCTCCAGGACCTGTGCATCCTATCATGGAACTCCACATGTCTACAGAATGTTGTGAAATTTGAAACAAGTAATACAACTTTCAGCAAGAGATCTGTTGGCTCTTGCATCGATGAAGGATGCAGCGAATTGCAATAAGTAATGTGAATTGCAGATTTTCCATGAATCTTTGAACCTTTGAATGCACCTTGTGCTCCTTGGTATTCTGAGGAGCATGCCTGTTTGAGTGTCATCAAAATCTCAAACTGAGCCTCTTTTGACTTGGTTTTGGACCGTTGGGAGTCTGTGGGCGACCCACCATGGGATGTTGGCTCTCCTGAAATGCATTAGTGGGTGGGCGCATGACCCCCTGCCCCTTCAACATCATAATGATCATCATGGGTGAATGAACCATGTCCCATGCTTCTCTAATTCAGCAGAGGGGAGCTTTTGTGCTCTTCTCTTGCCCTTTGAAGGCTTGACCTCAAATCAGGTAGGACTACCTGCTGAACTTAAGCATATCAATAAGTGGAGGAAAAGAAACTAATGAGGATTCCCCTAGTAACTGCAAGTGAAGCAGGAAAAGCTCAAATTTTC
Source organism: Pisolithus marmoratus (assembly GCA_024613145.1). NCBI lineage: Eukaryota > Fungi > Basidiomycota > Agaricomycetes > Boletales > Pisolithaceae > Pisolithus > Pisolithus marmoratus. The sequence continues at coordinate 60,484 of JANFAE010000527.1, read as the reverse complement.
AATCTGGCAGTCCCCCAGCCATTCAAGTTGTAATCTAGAGAAGCATCTTCCATGCTGGACCATGTACAAGTCTCCTGGAAGGGAGCATCGTAGAGGGTGACAATCCCATCTCTGACACAGCCTTCCCCAGGGCTATGTGATGCGCTCTCAACAAGTCAAGTTGTTTGGGAATGCAGCTCTAATCAGGTGGTAAACTCCATCTAAAGCTAAATACAGGCGAGAGACCAATAGCGAACAAGTACTGTGAGGGAAAGATGAAATGAACTTTGGAAAGAGAGTTAAACAGTATGTGAAATTGCTGGAAGGGAAATGCTTGAAGTCAGTTGCATTGGCCAGGGATCAACCTTGCTTTTCTTAGCTGGGCGCATTTCCTGGTCGATGGCTCAGCATCGATTTGGGTCGTCATACAAGGTTGGGAGCAAATGTGGCACTCCTCGGAGTGTGTTATAGCCTTCCTCACACATGTGATGGCCAGGATCAAGGA